>JAXOUE010000022.1:0-275117 GCA_036250105.1 Parasarocladium wereldwijsianum | reverse complement strand
CGATTATAAAACTTTCACTCCCTTCCATCCATGCGTTAAGAAACACAAAAAAAAAAAAAAAAAAAAAAAAAAAAAAAAAAAAAAAAAAAAAAAAAAAAAAAAAAAAAAAAAACAACGCCAGAAGCGACGACGAAATCTCTCCTCTTCTTGTCCCAACACTGCAATAGCCCTGCAGCTCACCAGCTCGATTGGGTACGCATCACGTCAACCCACGTCGTTTCCAGTCTGATCCTCCACTGCTGCCTCACCGACTGGGCGACGTTGTGTTTCCCCTTTGGCCCTGTCAGAACCACTTTGCAGCGCTGCCCAACGTGGTTTAGACCGTAAGGATCGCATCTCTCCCTCCTCTTCCCCCAAGGGGACGCGGCGCGGCGGATTTCCAGCCATTCGAACGCTCGTGCCTCTCTGGCATGTGTCTCGCTTTTTGCTGACACAGAGTGATGTCTTTTCGATTGCCGGCCAAAATGCCGCTGAGGTGTCCAAACATGGAATGTGCGCGACTGTAGGGCAGGGCTAGAACACAATATGTTTCTGACTTGACTCAACATTAAGCTTGATTCACGAGAGCCAATGACCAATGTTGTTGACAAGGATGGGACTGGTCGTGTCGTCTTTCCATCAGCAGATCATCAAGACCGCAGCACCGCACTAAGACCACAGGCCACGAACGAGTAGTTGAACCCCAGACGTACTGATCATCAAGCAGCAGACCCGTGCTGCCTTTTGGCCCCGCTTGCAACGCTCGCATCGTTCTGGTGAACCGTCGTGACTTTCCCGGTGCCGCACCCTACACCACCAACGAGATTGCGCAGCTGGACGCCGCACGGAGAGCGCCCAACGACAAAGGCAAGGCTGTATGTCGGGCGTTCATAAAGGATAGATCACGTGAACTGTTTGATTTCCTTGATGCCTTCATTCAAAAGGAGAATATCCCTAAGGCGGACAGTAACCGCGGAGGTATCATACTGAGCTCGAGGTCGTTTGCTTCGCACTGGCTGCTCCATTTTGGCCTCAACGTCGGCAGCTTTCCACCTGGGAAATCAGACCTCAAGGACTATGTTCGACGCTATGTTCTTCACGATCCACCTGCCGTCGCCTTAAATACCCGATGCCCAGGGATCCGTACACTCCAATGGCCACGGATGAGCTCAGTGACGAGGAGCGTGTGGCAGCATTCAGCCTCTGGAACTCGGGTCATCACGACAAACACAAAGCGGCTGATGGGCTCGAGAGGCGTAAGCCGGCGGAGGACAGGGCCCCGACCCTGGCCACCTTCACCCCAGAACAAGCGAGCAGCTTCGTAAACGGCGCAGCTGCTGGCCCGCACGGATCTGAGCTGCGACACCTCTAGATACCCGTCGAACTCGGGACCATTGCAGAAGACCGAGACCGGTTCGTCTTCAACGCTGGTGCTTAGAAAACTGATGACTTTTGGGCCGAGGTCCCGTTGGTCCACCTCTGTGGTGGCCAATCGACGTGGCTGACAGTCTACGCTGCCTACGAGATGGAGAAGCAGATTGCGCAGCGGGCAGAAAAGGGCAAACCGACTCGTCCTGTCACTTTGAGGTGTTTGAGAGAAGCGAACCACTTTGTGAGTCTTCCTTGCGCCGGTTTTGCCGACACCCTTGCTGATGTATCCTTCGCGTGCAGCCCCATTGGGACTATTCGGAGGCTTTGGTAAAAGTTCTCGTTGCGCATGATTGATCTTCTGAATCCATTGTTGGCGAACGCTCATGTGGGCAAGAAAACCAGCCATGAGGATGACGCTTACCTCTTGAATCAATGGTTTGACTCTTGAAATATCTCAAAAAGTAGCTGATGGCATCCTTGAGAGCGACCGAAGTAAGATAATCCGAAACCGTCACACAGGTAGTGCAGCAGGCGCGTAGAGTCGCCACATGTACCAAATCAAGGCGTGCTCAACCAGGCAAACTGCATATGAGAGTTTGCTTCCTCCAACTTCTTCATCGCAACTTCTTCCAACGGCAGCAAAAGCTCAGCCGTGTCGGCCTCCGTCCGGGACCCATTGTATGTGCCTTGCCGATTTTGAGAGAGGTTGGCAATCCCGCATGATCTTGAGCAAAAGAGGGTTAGAACCTGGTTTTCAAGATCGTCTTTGACAACCACGGGTCCCACCCCATCCTCATCGTGCATCATCACATCTCTCCCAGTGATTGCAACTGATGTGCAACCTTCTCCGGCTGCACATTCGTGCTCTTTGTCGATATGCCTTGGCTAGGGAAAAGTCAGCGATAGTCAACCTTCAGGGCCACGGAGTCCACGAACCTGTCCGTCATGGTAGCACTCTTCGGAGCAGTACACCGTCAGGCCTGGATTCTTGTCCCCGTTCAAAGACAGCTGCAGCGCCACCTGGCACACCGCGCAGGAGATAACATCCTTCCCATCAACCATCTTCCCACATGCTGCACAAGTCGGCAAATTCTCCAGTCCGGGTCCAGCGGCGGGATGAGCACCGTTGGTCGCCCGACTCTTAGCCTGGGCCACCTTTGTCTGCTCAAAGGCCGTCTTTGCCCTCGATAGTTCGCCCAGTCGTTCTTGCAGCGCAGCGCGTTGAGATTTTGTCGCTTTACTGCGCTGCAGGTCGCGCTTCCTCATGTCCTCTGCCTCATTGCCGTTCTTGGCCTGCTCATCCCGGAAAGACCGGATGGGACAGTGTTCTCGCAAAGGCTCTTCGGACTTCTTTGCGGCCACCTTGCCAATGAGTTCCTCCGTCTGCTCGGCCCAGTCTGCAGGTTGTCCAAGCATGTCCCACACAGATTGCATGATTCTTTCGAGATTTTCAGGATCTTTTTGAAGAGCCCGTAGAGTCGCTTCCGTGTTGAAATGCTTGTCTACCATAATGAGATCAAGCATGTTTGCGAGCGTCGACCGGTACCACTGCGACTTTGCCTCAAGCACGGCTTTGGGCTCTTCATCATCGTCCACTGTCTTCTCTCCGCTCGCCACAAGAGATTCCGCTGCTAATATCTCTACCCGCGTTGGTGCGTAAACAGCCGACTTGGGTAGTGAGGACAGTGACTTGATGTACTCCGCTATGTGCGGACGACATACTGAACATAGTGGCCCATCCTCGGGTTTGTGCTGCGAGTGACACGTCTCTCTAATGCTCTCGAATTTCAACTGTATTTCCTGGCGCGTAGCCCGAGACTTGTGAAGATCCAGCCACGGTTCTGGCAACGCGACGTCCGCCATGGTTGTGGATGGGAGTAGATGTGCTGGAATTTGTCTGCGGGCAAAGCCGTGTTACGCCCAATTCGTATTCTTGTAATGCCGCAAGACCAAATGAAGTTGCTCTACGATCAAGGATTTTTAATTTTAGTGATCCAGTATCGCTAGATGATTGAGTGGTGAGATGATAAACACAATAGGCTTTCTCCCGCGCTTCGTCGAGGTGGCTGGGTATATCCGGAAATTTTCCGCGGCCTTGCGGACCACCGCTGTTCCTGTACAACGGAAGCTTTGAGCGCAACGTCCATCCACAAGCTTTGGTTCATACCGCATCAACAATCATCATGGTAAGACTTTTCGTGACGAAGCGCGCATCTAGATCACGGCTAACATACACAGGCCGACAAACTCCGCACCCAACAAGAGCTTGAGCGCCTACAGGCCAAGTTTATCGGCACCGGCCACCCCGACACGACAAGCTGGGAATGGCGAACAAACATCCAGCGCGACACGTACGCCTCTATCGTTGGTCACCGCCCACTCATCTCGTACATTGCGCTGGCTGAGAACGAGCCCGTCACCAAACTTCGCGCTCGGATGATCAGGGTATGCGCATACAGATCTCCTTGGTGCATAAGAGGACGCGACTGACAGTGCGACAGAAAATGATTCAGCCTTGCGGACCGCCTCCGGCGAGAGAAGAGGATTGAGGAGGTTTCTAGTAGGAGCGGACGCTGGGATATTTCGAGTACATATGACTCTGGTATTACTTTGCGGATTTGAATGGCGTTACGGACGATACCCACAATCATGCATCCCAAATAGAATGCACATGCATCATATGACTTGCTTGTCGTTGGTGAACATCTCTCGCATACAAAGAGGTTTGAGCAGAGGCTTCAGTCGCCAGTATTAGGCTTGAGGAGTTTACTCTAGGGTAGCTCATCTATTATCCAGCTAATCGTGATTCACCTGTCCGTTCAGCAGCATGAAGGGAAGCCTAAAAAGACGGAGGGTGAATGGGCACTCTTGCAGGCGCATTTGGTCGTAGTATGGTGTCGTTACGTGGGTTACTCAAGAGTGCTCAAGCGAAAACGGTCTTCGGGCAACATGTTTCCGTGGAGTAGCTCTAATGGCAGAATGGGCCAGGATGCTTTTGGACCTTCGCCCAAACGATGCTGCACAATAACTTACTCAAAACAACTTACTCAATTTTGGTCACAGTTTCCTCCAATATACTACACGAAGATATACCCAAACGTCCCCTACCTCACTAACAATAGTACTGACTTCCCTTGTCTATGTTTGGCCCTCGAGTTGTAGGCTTCAATGTGCCACATCCAAAGAATCGCACCAGCCACACATGCTGCACCAGCCACGACTCTCAGGCCCGGAATTTTCCACGCCGGCGCCCGTCATCGCTTCATGCAGTTCCGACGTCAATCCTCTGACGGCAGACCTCACGCTCAATTGACTCTCTCCGCATCCCTCACTGCGGCCATCGAGATCTAATCCCTGCTACACAATGGGCGCCCAACAATCACAACCCGCCTCGGCGCACATCTGGAAGGCGTACGCGGAACCACCCTACCGAGTCCCGGCCCGGACGACACCTGCTTAGGACCTATTATCGCGCAGCTTTGCTGACATTATTATGAACACAGACCTGGCCCCAGTGGCGTGTCGCAAGATCTTGCCGAGTCTCTCCAGTCCAACCATGAGGTAACGCGAACCACATCCCTCTTGCATCTCCCTGCCCAGAGCATAGCCAAGAGATGGCAGTAGGGGCACAACAAAGCTAACACATGACGCGCCCAGACCGACGCCTCCCGCGCAAAGCAGATCGAACTCGAAGTCCAGACCCGCGTCGCCGCCGAGCTGAAGAGACTCCAGCAGCAAAGCTCCGCCGCCCTCTCCGCCGCCCACGAGAAGATCGCCTCCGAGCCTTCCTCCTCGTCCGACGACCAGAGCAAGCAGCTCTCCCAGCAGTCCATCAGCAAGGAGGTCGAGGCCCTGCGGAAGAAGCTAGAGGAGAGGAAGCAGGTGCGCTCCCTGCCCGAGAACGTGGAGAAGGCGAGAGATGGAGTGGTCAGGTGCCTGAGGGACAACGACAGGCGGCCGCTGGACTGCTGGGAGGAGGTGGAGAGCTTCAAGAGGGAGGTGAAGGCCCTGGAGAAGAGCTGGGTCGAGCGTGTCACGCAATAGATTGCGCTCTTCCTGAGAAGGAGTCACGGGAACGGTGATGTTGGTGATAGATGGAGAAGCTGTTGGATGTTTGATGGCCTAGCGGCTGTGTTGTATATCATAGACGCATCAGCAGGGAGCCCCTGAAAATGTACCTGAATGTTTGTTGCGTTACCAGGGAATTGCCACCTCTCCCTCCACCTGTTCCGAGCCAGCTCCCACATTGTTCTGCTTCTCTGCCTTCCGTCTCAACCCCTCAGCCCTCTTCCGCTCCCTCCTCGCATCCGCATCTTCCCAATCCCCCCCGTTATCGCCCACCTTCGTACTGCCTCCAAAGGCCCTCGCTAAATTCTCACGGAACCGCTCTATCCTCTTCTGGTTCTCTACGAACCTTTCGTTGCCGATTTTCGCCAGCTGCACGAGGTACTCATCCGAGACGAGCATCTCGCGCTTTTCGCCTGTTTGCATGCCGATCAGAGATTCAAAGCCGAGGCCCATGGAGCGGATGCCCACCATGGGATGTGTCTCCTTGGGCTCGGCAGTTGTTGCGCCGCTGGGGGGATAGCTGGGCGTGATGTTGAGGGCACCCGATTCGCGAAAGCCGGCGGCGAGGGCGCAGGACAGGAGTTTTTGGGCGTGCTGCGACGAGGCTGTGTAGACATGGAGGATCTGTCTGCGTCAGTATCTGGTTTTATTCACAGAGGGCGTAGATGCCACGAAACGCATAAAGAACTTACCATGGGCTCAAATTTGAAGTGAATTAGCCTCCTAGACTCGCTCCTCTCGTCCTCTTTTGGAACCTCACGTACTCCAAAAGTTTCTGCCCAGTCCTGCCCTTCTTCTGCCCCATCACTCACAGGGTCGTGAGAGACGAACAACCATGCTCCACCAGCACCCTTGCCGCCGGGAGTAGCCATTTGTCCGTCTCTGCCGCCATCTTCCCTCTTCACACCCTCCAGAAAGACCGATATCCTGCCCGCACAGGAAGACGTGGTGACCAATCCGTCCACGGCGTTCACCTCGGCGATGAGGGGCCGAATATTGACATCGACGGAGCCTTTCGGTGAGAGGTCTGTGTAATCGGCATCCGGAACATCAAGCGCAGAGAGAATGTTCTCTTTCTTCGTGGTGAAAGAAGGCGAAGGTGATGGGAGTGGGGGTGACTGTTGAGGCGGCATGCTGGGCGTTTTTTTTTTTTTTTGACCGTGGAGGGCGACCCAAGAATGCAAGACCAGGTCTCCGATGTGAGAGATAAGCGGCTTCAATCGGCCTTTGAACCAGAATGCAGGTGAGGCGGCGAGCCTGAGATTCGGTGATATCTCCCAGAGTGTGAATTTTCGCGGGATGGTTGTTAGTGTGGCATCATGACCTCAGACCTGCGGGGTACGTTATCGTGGCCGTGTGACCTTCACTCATCAACTTTAATTTTTTCTTCTCAACGACTCAATCTCACGCGCGAGGAAATCTGGTCGGCACCATTCCCAAGTATGATGAGAAAACTTTTGATTGATCTCGAATCTCTCGACTCAGGATGTCTATGAAAGTAACGCCGCTGCGGCGGATCTGTATCAACGCCGGTGTGAAAATCAGGGTATGAGAACTGCCAACCCAGAAAACAGAAAAAGAGAACCAAAAAGTACCGCTTTGCACCCCTCCGCGAACGCCGTGTATAGAATAATCTCAGAAAGACACCTTGTCGACCGACCTCGTTTCACGATCCAACGCAAGTCATTATCCACACCACCACCGCCGAGACCGTCCTTCTTTACAACCCATCACCGCTTCAGACGGCCGCGACCTGGCTCAGCGGCTCCGACTTCTTCTGCTTCTTCTCCATATCAAGCAGAAACTCGGCGTACCGCGACTTCTTGTTGTGGATACCGCACTCGGTCTTGTCCTGTCCCTTCCATCGACCGGCACGCTCATCTTCGCCCTCCTTGACGGGAACGGTAGAGTGCCAGTCGCCGACAGACTTGTACCCCTGATCGAGCAGCGCGTTGTACGGCACGTTGTTCTCCTTGATGTAGTCGTTGACCTGCTTGAAGGACCAGGCGGCGAGGGGGTTGATCTTGATGATGCCGCGCTCGTCGTCGCTCTCGATGATGGGGATGGAGCCTCGGGCGGCGCCTTGGGAGCGGCGACGACCGTTGAGGACCGCGGCGACCTTGAGAGTGTCGTAGGCGCGCTGGAGGGGCTCGACCTTGACGATCCAGTCGTACATCTCGGAGGAAGTCTCCCAGAGCTTGGCGCCGTACGTCTCCTCGAGCTCGGCGGTGGTGTTGACGCCGTCGGGTTTGAAGATGTGGACGGGCACGTTGGGGTACCGCGCCTTGACCCTGTCGATCAGGTCGTACGTCTCCTGGAAGTGGTAGAGCGTGTCGAGGAAGATGAGGTCGACAGTGGAGGAGGACGGGTTCTCAGACTGGATCTTGCTGAGCATGTCCATGGTGGCGAGGCCGGTGAGACCAAAGGCGGTGGACTGGTAGAGGTTGGGGAAGAGGACCTTGCAGAACCTGAGAATGTCCATGGGGTGCATATTCTCGAGTTGGTCGTTGAGATGATCGATGTGGGCCTTGGTCAGGGTGATCCGGGGAAGCGAGGTGACGGAAGAGGAGGGGGAGTAGTCGGACTGGGCTGAGACGTAGCCGGAGTCGACCTCCTGGTGATGCTTGACGTCCTGGAAAGAGGACATTGATGACGATGTGGTCATGGCGGGAGACATGGTGAATGTCTTCTGTCCTGGGTCTCTGGATATGATGGGGTGTTGTCAAGGGGCAAGAGATGAGATACTCCTTGCTTCAACCCAGAGAGATGAGGTATGTGTTATTGTTATACGAGCTGAGATTTGTGTGGGATGGGCTTGATGACGCAGTGGTTGATGTTGTAAGAGCAGGTTACTCAGCGGGATGAGGGATTTGTCAGGAAAAGGATATGAAGATTGAAAGATGAAAGGGAGGAAGAGAAGTGAGGTCAGGTGAGATCAGATCAGATCAATACTGGGACTCTACTCTAGGAGGCGGGGACAACCAGCACGAAAGTACGGGGGAGATGGAGTCGTCGATGGGAATGGAACATGGCAAGCCCTGATCACTAATGATTGTGTGCTAATAAGCAGGACGTCTATTACGAAGCAAAGCTCGATGGGCGCGACGGACGCTCGATCCCGTGTCGACCAGGCCTGGCGTCGCCTGCAGACAGAGGCGTGGGATGCTGAGGCGGACCCCACGGGCGAAGGCTTGCTCGGCCGTCCGAGTATATCGGGTCGCCGCAGGCACGAGAGTCAATAAGAAGCAGTCTGCATTGCGCCATCGACACGGACAGGCTCAAGGAGCAAAGGCGTTGTTTGGGGACCTGATCACGACATCGACGCTATACCCTTCGCGACGGCCGCTCTCGAGCCGCCGTGATTGGTCCGAGGGTGACGCTACATTCTCTTCTGTGTAGCCTCTCATACACAGAGATGTACTGAAAAGATTGCAGCTCGACGGACGGGAAAGACTTGTCGGACCATCGGTCGGCGTGCTCACGGATTCGTCAGTGTGCAGGCTGGATGACGTGAAGCCTGCTTGCGGCAGATGCAGGTCCAGTGAGGGACCTCTTCACTGCAAAGCGCACGCGAGTGCACGTCAAGCACCTGAACCCACGTAAATACGTCCATTCTGCTTAACGAGCACATGTTAAGATTGGAAAGGGGTTCATCGCAGGACAAAGGATGTTCTCGCTCTTATAAGTATGAAAATCCGATATGAAGCTTCTCGTGTTCTGTGCAGCAATCCCAGTCTCACAATTGCGCAAGACGGTACTGATGACACCATCCCGCGATCCTCCAGTTTTTTCTCTCTTACACGTACAAGTATTAGCGGAGCGGATACGCCGACGTTCCTGGGGTGTCTGTGGGTGTCTGTGTGAGATTTCGCATTTCGATTTCGGGCGGCTGCCGGCCCTGTCGCGTGCTGCCGCGGCTCTCGTTGCCGATCCGTCGGAAGTCGGGGGATGGCCCACGATGGCAAAACAGAACCTTGATCGATCCAGTTGCCTCATGAGCCCGATTTTCTTCAATGATGCAGTGAAGCCATTCCCTTCTTATTTTTTCGCACGATGGTGCAGATTCGCGGAGGTTGGAAAACCGTCACGGCAGATCTGGGTCAAGATGCTATTAGAGGCATTGCGTCATGGTCACGTGAGCCCTCATCCGGGTTGACGATGTCCTTTCGTTTGCTCGCCAGTGACGATTAAGAATTGGATTATTGGTGCTGCGGCGCTATTCACGAGGCCAGATCAGACTCTGCACGTGGAGTATGGACCATCGCTCTTCCGTTCTCGTATACACCCGCACCGTGAATACGCATCTCCAGACATGCCAAAGTCGCACAATCCCAAGAATCAACCGACAATGACGACAAACCGCAGACCCTAGTCCTGGACCCAGTTCGTTTTGAGAGCCAAAGAGATAGCCAGGCCCGCCCATCCGCCCAATCACGCGGACGAGGAATGCAGCTCCCCCTGATTGGGCCTCTCATGATGCCACTTTTTTTCCCAAACGTCCGGCGGGGCGCGGGGCTGCCTTGTTGATGGACTCTGGCTGCCACGGCACAGCTTTCCATCCCACACATCCATGTGCTTGGGCTGATGTTTCTGAGACAACATCGTCACGAGTCTGTGCTGGTTGCCGCGACATCTTTCATCTATACCCAAAAATTCAGCTTTCTTTCTACGGCCCCGCGCTGATCCTCTCTTCGTCGTCGTCCCCAGTCTTCAACCCCCCATCGTCGCACTGTCACCACAACAGCGAAAAGCCTCACCCGCCGCTGCCATGTCGACCGACCCCGCAAAGCCGAGCTCCAATGGCGCTCGCCCAACCCTCACCAGCAGTATGCGATCGAGCTCTTATCTGAGCGACCATCAACAGTATCGACCTCCGCACCACAAGAGCCCAGAACTCTTCTCCGGCATCGATACTGTCGTCGAGGATCGCAACCCGCCGTCGCATGCGCCGTCGCCCAAGCCCATCGCCCCCTTCAACGGCGTCCCCTCCGAAGACAACCCCCCCACGATAGTAGACAGCGGCGTCACCCATGCTTACTCTCACCCCAACTGCGCTCCCCCAGCGGGCGCCAAGACGGACAGGCTCGTCGCTACGCTCTTCTACAAGACCAAGTCTGCCGCGGCCCACGGCTCACCAGCCAAGAACGGCACCGCTGGCGACAGCAATGAATCTCTGCCCGCAAACCTCGCGCCCACGGCGGACCCGGCCGCGTTCCCTATGGAGCCCCCCTCCTCCCAGGAGCCCGACCGCCACCAGCTCGACCAGATCTACGGCTCGTACATCTCCCCAATGTGCATCACCAGCTTCCTCCACCTCATGTCCACCTTTCCCTTGCCCCAGGGCTGCGACGAGCCGCACAGCTCCCACCGCTGCCTTGACAGCGCTGACAACCCCCGCGTCGTGGAGCTCACGCTCTCGCCGGCGCCAAGCCCCGACTACCTCTCGCTGAAGGACCTGCGCAAGCACGAGATGATCTACCGGTTCGAGCAAGAGTGGAACGTCGACGTCGTCCTGCAGAAGGAGTCCGTTTTCAGGCGGCACCCGAGGCTGGTTGTGTTTGACATGGACAGCACCCTCATCACGCAGGAGGTCATCGACCTGCTCGCCGAGACGATCAAGGACCCGCCAGGCCTGGCGGAGAAGGTCGCGGAGATCACGAACCGCGCCATGAAGGGCGAGCTGGAGTTTGATGCCTCTTTCCGCGAGCGGCTGATGCTGCTCAAGGGCCTGCCCGACACGACCTTCAACGAGCTGCGGCCCCTGCTCGACGTTACGCAGGGCGTGCCCCACCTCATTCGCGCCCTCAAGCGTCTCGGGTGCAAGACGGCCGTCCTCTCCGGCGGCTTCCTGCCCCTCACCTCCTGGCTTGCCGGCGATCTTGGCATCGACCACGCGCACGCCAACCAGGTCATCACCGCCGACGGCAAGCTCACCGGCGAGGCCAAGGGCACCATCGTTGGCAAGGAGCGCAAGCGCGAGCTGCTGATCGAGATCGCCGCGCAGGAGGGCATCCCCATGACGCAGGCCGTCGCCGTCGGAGACGGCGCCAACGACCTGCTCATGCTGGGCGAGGCTGGCCTGGGCGTCGCGTGGAACGCCAAGCCGAGGGTGCAGATGGAGGCGAGCGCGAGGCTCAACGGCGAGAGCTTACTGGACCTGCTGTACCTCTTTGGCCTTACTTCTGAAGAGATTAGTGAATTGACGGCGTAGAGCGGATGAATTGGAGTTTCTGCTTTCCGCTCCAAGGGCGTTGATATGGGTGGTTTTTGCTTTACAGAGGCATTCTCGCCGCAAGGAGTTTTTTTTTTTTTTTTCTTTTCTTTTCATATCAAAGGACTTTGATGCTGATGCTGCTGTTGATCTCTTCCACCAGACCAACTTGATATGTAGGCGCCAAGTGTCGTGTCACAGAGTGATGAACCGTCTCTGCTTTTCCTGTTCACTGCGTTGATCCCCGATCTTGTATCACATATTCAGGACAGGAGCCTTTTACATATGCAAACGTCAAAGAAACTTGTTGCTGCTGACATAGAGAGTCCAAGAGCTCGCCTGCGACACCAGACTGCCCCCTCTTTCTCTAGAATGTTACAACCCACCCGCATCTACCTCTATCAATCCCTCCACCTGCGCTTTCGTCTTCTCTGTATCATTTACAGTGTACTCTTTCCACATCTTCAACCAGCGCTCTCAAAACCCCGAGTTTATGACATTCCCCCCCTTTCTTCCAAAGGTATCAACACATTGCCGAACCGTAACGTCTCTACGCGCTCGTACTGCTTTAGAAACCCTCCTTACCCCACTTGTTGAACTGCTCGTGCTGCTCGGCGGGCGCCTTAACGTTGGGGACAACGACCGAGTTGAGAGCGGAGGGGGCGTCGCGGGGAGCAGCGTTGGGGTCGCCGCCGGGGTGGTACTTGTACTTTCCGAGGGTGTCAGAGTCCCAGGGGTTGCCGCCCTTGAGGACGGGGGCTTCGGAGGTGGCGCTGGTAGGAGAGCGGCCTTTTTATCATGATAGTGTGGTCAGCTTTCCCAAGGTTCTGATTGAGCCAGAGATGAGGTAGGACTCAGGGTTGTTGGGTGCCAGAAGGGGGGGGGGGTTTTCGAGTCGACTTACCAAAGTAGAGACCAGCGCCGGCGAGGGTAAGAGTCATAACACCACCGAGAATCTGTCCAAAAACCAGCCGTCAGTCCCCGAATCACCATGCATAACGACCGCCCAAACGGCGAAAAAGGTTCAAATCCCAGCGGGTCGTCGCAAACGCACCAGAAGCTCGGGGTTCTTCTTGGTCTCCTTCTGCAGCTCCTTCTTCTCGTACTCCTGGAAGCGGCGAGCGGAGGTGGTGAAAAGCCGACGGGCAGCGGGGGCGACGCGGGAGGCCATTGTGTCGAGAGGGCGTAGGACGACTGGGTGCGTGTGAGGAGTGGTGGTCGCGGTGCGTTCGTACTTGGTTTCGAAGTGTTTTGCTGCAAATGTCGTCGGGACGATTGGACAAGGTCGGCTATGATTTCAGACACGATCATACGATTACGATAGGTCAATGCTGGGGCTCCTGAATCACGTGACTTGAGAGCTCACTCTGTCGTCATCGAGCTTCGGGCGCGTCGAGTGGGGCGGCTGAAAGCGCCGTGTGAGTGCGATTGTCTGATGGCCTGCGTGCATCTCGATGTCTGTAGTTAATGGAAGAAAAACAACTCAGGTCGTGGAATAATCTTTATATAAATCTATAGCTGATGAAAAAAGAGAAAGATGGTACCAGATTGTACAAGGGGACACAATGCCTCCACTAGTCTATCAGTTGTCTTTTGAGGAGATCGCTGCTAACGTGTAAAGGAACGAGATATTACGAGCCTCTCAGGACTTGACCGTGTGCCACGTGAGCCGCCTGGAAGCCAGGCGCGCAACATATACCAAGCCTATCAACACGGGAACCTCGATCAACGGCCCAACAGTCGCCGCCAGCGCCTCATCGCTGTCCGCTCCGTAAACGGCGATAGCAACAGCGATCGCCAGTTCAAAGTTGTTGCTGGCCGCCGTGAAGCTCTGTGTTGTAGCGAGGTCATAGCTGAAGCCCACTCTCTTGGCGACCGCGAACGTGGCAAAGAAGATGATGATAAAGTACACAAGTAATGGGGCGGCTACCCTCACGACACTGACAATCTGATCTACTACGTCTTCGCCCTTTTGCGCAAAAAGCACAATGATGGTGTAAAGCAGCCCGAGGAGGGAGAAAGGGGAGATGTACTTGATGAACTTGTTGTCATACCAGCTGGGTGACACGAGAGTGCGGAGGGCGAAGCGCGTAATGACGGCCGCGGCGAGGGGGATGCCGAGGAAGACAGCGACGGAGGTAGCGACGGTCGAGTAGGGGAAGGAGGCTTGCGAGGACTCGTGGGAGATGACGTTGATGTAAAGAATGGCGAGGGGAGCGAAGAGGATGATCTGGAGGAGGGAGTTGATGGCGACGAGGATCGCACAGTACTCTGCATCACCCCCGGCAAGCCCGTTCCAAATGAGAACCTAGCGATGGTTAGTGAATTTGTCAAGGGGTGGGAGCAGTCATGTGTCTTACCATGGCAATGCAGCGGCCGAGACCGACCAGAATGAGACCGGTGCGCAAGTTGGGCTCGTCGGGGAGGAAAGCCCAGGCCAGGCCGAGCTGGTGACATGTCAGCGTACGTACAAGACCAATTTCCGTCGACTCTGTTTACCATAAAAAGCGGCGCAATGATCCAGTTGACCAAGATACTGAAGACGATCTGTTTCCAGAGCCCAGGTTTCCGGAAAATCTCGTGGAGAGATTCGTAGCGAACCTTGCAGAGGATAGGATACATCATGACGAGAAGGCCGATAGCTGCCGGGCTTTAGTATTGCATCTTCACTCTGCGGGAGCTTTGGGAGCTGAACATACCGATGGGCACCGCGACACCAACAAACTTTCCCTTTTCCAAGGCCGGGCCCACGTTGGGGACAAAGTTTCCCAGGATGATGCCTATGGCCATGGCGAGGAAGATCCATACTGCGAGATACCGGTCGACCCAACCAAGTGATTTGAAGGCTGACTTTGCGGTCACCCCCTGCGCGTCGCCGTGGGCGTCCTGTGGCGTGGGGACGGGCTGGTTTTCGATGTCGCGGTCCTCAGCCTTGGGTGAGGCTTCGTAGCCGTGTTTTTCGTGTTGGTCTTGCATGGCTTTCCCGATTGGAACACAATGCTGGAACAGACGCTTGAGATCAAGCGATGGGCAATTGAAGCAACGAAGATTGTTGTGAGTGTCGGCAGTCGAAAGAGAGTTTCTGAAAGTTTTCCAAATGACATCGAGGCGATGAATATATTGCTAGAGTACAGTATACAGTACCAGTAGTGAGCGAGAAGTCATCGGAAATCTACCCAAGCAGGATTAGCGCTTTCGGCACAGACGAACCTAGCAAGAAGTCATCGAAGAATTACCGCGATTAGACTAGTGCCCCCATCACGGTGATGAGCTCGATAGGAAGTCATCGAAAATTTACCGCCTTTGGCTAAGCGCGAATCTCCCTCCCAGCAGTGGATTTTTAGATTTTTAGAGTGTCTGGGCCCAGTGGAGACCCCTAAAATCGTGGTACTTGTCCCCTTCCGCCACGTTCCTCCCCAATGATGACCGATCGGGGTACCTTTGAGCGCGGCAGCTGAACAGTTGAATTGCAAGTACTCATCACTGTGTCCCACTTGGCCTTGCGCCTTGCATACTTTTACAAAGCCGTGTTGGTGGTGTTGTCTCCCACCGCGTCGAAACTTGGACCTATTTCGCCAGCTGCGTTTGCCGCGCAATGTCGCCGCGATGCCACACGGTGCAAGCCCGGCGGCCCCAGGCCAGCGAGAAAAGAAGGCCCCTCCGGCAAGCTCCATGACGAGATGGGCGGTGAACAAGGCATCTGATCATGACGCCGTGCGCGCGCGCAACAACCAGCGACGCTACCGAGAGAGGACGAAGGCCTACATTGCCGAACTGGAGAGCAAAGTCGCCGACTTGCAAACCGAATTGGACATCTCCAATCGGCGCAACGAGGCGCTCACGAGGGAGCTAGAAGAGCTGCGACAATTACGCGCAACCCCTTCGATCAACCCTACCGAAACAGCAGCGATAATAGACACGCAGGCCTCGACCAGCGCCTCCAACAGTGCATCATCACAGCCGGCCTCGCGAAGTTGGTCGGAACCAGCGATATGCTGCAACGTCGGGAGCAACCAGCAGGACTTTCCGGCAACGGAGACGGGCGAGTCGACAACAAACTGCCGCACGGCATTCGAGATTCTGGAGCAACAAAGCGCAGCGAACCTGGACATTAGCGAGGCGGAAGCCTTCCTGCGGTCAGGCTACCGGCGGGCCGCTGGTGAGGGTGATGGATGCAGGGTGAAGACGCATTTGGTGTACGGCCTGATTGACAGGATCACATCCTCGTAATATATGCACGACTTGGATAATTGCATCTCGAGAAGGTGCTGCAATACCACCACATGATGTATTTCTTCGCACGCTCATTCCTGGCCCTTCCAGTGGGCCCCTCTCATGCCCATTATCCTCACAGATAATTACACACGAGTAGTAGTAAAGGACTGGTTTGACAGGTTCGCCGCGACGAGATGACCTCAATGGTGCCCGAGCGTGCGAAAGTGTGATGACGAGCATTGACGAGGACGAGGCTGTCAATGAGGCTACAGTACTTGCACAGCGAGTGGTTGGGTGACAAAGTGCACTGAGACTACGCTGCGAGCAGCCAGGGCAGTGAGCTGTGAGCAGGGAGTCCCCTTGCATGGCCACGCTGTCCAGGCGGGCCAGTGCTATATTATCCCCTATAGCGGGGGAAGAGCTCTGCTGTTAACCGTCACTAGTACCGATGAGGGATAGCTGCTCAGCTCACTCAATCTCCGCCTCTCTTGCTCACGAGAATGTCTCAACCTCCTCGCTTCCCAGCTTCATTTTGCTTCTCTCTGCCTGCCTGCCTTCAACCACTCCCACCGCCCAGCGCGTCACACTCCTTTTCCTTTCCCTTCACGTCTTTCTCTAATACCTCCATTTCCTCTACATTAAGCTACCATCCCCCGAACTCGATACAAACGACCCACGCGCACAAACTACACACCACTTTTCCTACGACTTCTCCTGCACCCCTGTTCCACTTGCGACTCAGACTTTTGAAACCCCCAACCTCTTCGCGCACTCCTGACGACATAATCGCTCGGCCCTCGACACATTCTTCGAGAAGAAAGAACTTCTCATTAATACGATATCTGAGCGTCCTCTATACCCGACACACTTCGTCCCTACTCGTGCCTTCCGTGCTTAGCGTCACCTGAGGACCATGATATAGAGCGAACCCCGAGTTTCGCATTCCAGCAACCCTCCGTCGTCATGGGGTCCAATGACAGCTCAGATCGCGTCGGCGTCAGTGATGCGCATCCATCCGCGCAGGCAGCATCAACAACGGGCCGCCCAGTCAGCTTAATCTCCTCGCACATGACCGACCTTGCCAGCGATGACGGCATAGAAAAGCACCGCTACTCCAGACAGAGCCGACCCAAAAGCGGTGCCGATCTTGCTTCCCGACCCAGCACAGCCAGGACGGGTGCCTCGAGAGCACAGCCGTTGCCGTTCCGAAAACAATACGGCTCAGGCTTGTCAGGCGTATCCACCCAGCAGAACACATCCAACATCGGCGCCGCAGCAAAGCGATCCAACCGCAGTCATGTTCCTTCGATCACGCAGTCAGCTTTCATGAAACCCATGAGCTCACAACGATTACAAGCGCAAAGGGCCGGCGCAAGGCCACTGACCCTGCACAAACCCACACCCGCGGACAACCTCGACGAGACGGCCACCGATTTTGGAGGAAGCGTCACCGGGAGACCCGACAGCTCACCCGCCACGCCGATTGCGCAGCTGCAGCGCAATAGTGTGGGACCGGACAGCCACGAAAGGCGACTTCCATCGCGAGGGACCGAGATGACGGAGCAGGAGACTCTCGACCGCATCACCGCCAACACGAGCCCGACCCACGGCAATTACACGGCTGGAAGCATGTCGAGCAGTGTTCGACCACTGCACCACGGCGCCGATCCGCAAAACGGTCTCGATCATAGCCTGAATAACCTGCGCGTTGATGTCGCTGCGGGCCGTAAAGCTGGTCCCAGTATACCGAGCCCGATCAAATCTCCGAGATCTTTCCGATCCAACTTTCTTATGACCGGGAGCGACTCGAGAGGCCAGAATCGAAGCACCGATGGCCACGAGAAGCTCTCTTCGAACGCCTCATCACCTAATCTTCGGGGCCAGTACTCGCACGGTCAGGACGGCTCCGGACAGCACGACGATACGAAAGGCAATGTAGTGCGGGTGCCGGTCCGTGGAGGCGACGGGCGTGTGCACGAGTTTTTTGACGGAAACACGAGGTTCTGGTTTGGAGGACGATGGCAGAATGCGAGACAACGACCGATCAACATTGCCACGGGCGTGTTCACGGTTGTCCCTGGTATTCTGTTCTTCATCTTTGAGGCAGAGTGGCTGTGGCACAACATCTCACCCGCCATTCCGATCACGGTGGCGTACCTGTGCTACATCTGCGTATCGTCCTTTGTCCATGCCTCGGTTTCAGATCCAGGAGTAGGTCTCAAACGGGAAAAGAATGCGCTTTGAAGAACTTTGCTAACGGGACACTAGATCCTGCCACGAAACCTCCACCAGTTTCCTCCTGTCGACGAGAGCGAGGATCCCCTCAGACCAGGGCCTGCGACCGTCGACTGGACACAGGTCAAATCCCACGACCCGTCCACAGCCGCCCTCGAATTCCCCATGAAGCACTGCCGAACGTGCAACATCTGGCGCCCTCCCCGCGCGCATCACTGCCGCCTCTGCGATAACTGCATAGAAGGCCACGATCACCACTGCGTCTGGCTCAACAACTGCGTCGGCCGCCGCAACTATCGCTACTTTTTCACCTTTGTCACCTCCGCCACCCTGCTCGCCATCTACATCATCGCCACCTCCTTTCTGCAGATCTGCATCTACAAGAACCAGGAATCCACCAGCTTCGGAAACGCCATCAACCACTTTCGCGGCGCCTTCGCGCTGGGCATCATTGCGTGCGTGCTCTTCCTCTACCCGGCCGCGCTGATGGGGTACCACATTTTCCTGATGGCCAGGGGGGAAACGACGCGCGAGTACATCAACAGCCACAAGTTTGCGAAAGCCGAGCGGTTCCGGCCTTTTAGCCAGGGCAACGCGCTGAAGAACCTGGCGGTCGTGCTGTGTCGGCCGAGACCGCCGACGTACTACCAATTCAAGGCGCAGCGGCAGGTCGGTGATCAGCGGCTGGGGGACGTGAAGCGCGTGCGGAGAACGGGGAGAGCGAGGGGCGGCTCGCAGGGGATGGAGATGCAGAATGTGAAGAGGCCGGGGGACCATGAGAGAGGGTTCCAGGGACCAGTGGCGTTGCACGGAGCGGAAGGGGGGAGGTCATGATATCATATGGATGCTGAATGATCTATCGTTTTTCTTCTTCTTAATTTCCTTAATTCCCCTTCTCGCTTCGAGGCTTACTTCACCTTGTTTCTTCTCATCTCCATCCTTTCCGTTCTTATTTCTCTTTTAGCGGCAGCGTTGTATGATAAAATGGGGTTTCTTGTCCTACTGTTTGGACATCGTGGTTATGTGTTTCGAGGGGGGTTCAGCATCCAATACCCGGGACTTGTAGCGTTTGCGTAAATACTATTCGCCTTCGATATATTCACTTCTGACGGCGCCATCTATTATCCCATCTCTGCTGTGTCTCTGAGGTATCTTACCTCTGCGTTGCATTCTCGAGCAGACCGCGATGCAAGCCTGAGACGTACATTGCCTGATACAGGCGCAATCACCTGCCATTCAACCGCGCCCATTATTGCAAAGGTATTATCATCCCAAACTTTGACCTCTTTCCGCCATATCACCCCTCGAGGCAAACACTGAATAGGTCCCCTTCCCACAACAAGCCATAAATCCTGTAGAGGCACTCCTGATATTTATCACCCTAGTATCCATGCC
The DNA here is from genome assembly GCA_036250105.1 of Parasarocladium wereldwijsianum. Classification (NCBI taxonomy): domain Eukaryota; kingdom Fungi; phylum Ascomycota; class Sordariomycetes; order Hypocreales; family Sarocladiaceae; genus Parasarocladium; species Parasarocladium wereldwijsianum. The sequence goes on along the minus strand of JAXOUE010000022.1, from coordinate 255,643 downwards.
ACTCCTCCCGTCTCGGTCCTTGCCGACGCAGGACTTATACCAAAGCCAAAGTTTCAAGATCCTCCGGAAGAACCCCCTGCATTCTCTCTTTATAGAGAAAAGAAGGAACGAAGCCGCTGTGCGGTCCCCTGCTCGCGTAACAGTGTTGATCTACATAGGTACATGACAGTTTTCCTGATCTCCTGTCGTAAAGGATTCTAGACAAGATACCTAATGACCGATGCACGAGACACTCCATGACCATGATCTGCTGTTTCGAGCTTGTTCTGGAATGACAGATATGGAATGATGGGTGAACTGCTGTTCATGATCCACGTGTCGTCCCGATTCAGGAACGCAGAGTGTTACTGGACACAAAACCCAGACCTGGGACGTATCGCGGGCTGCTCGCAAGCTCTCTTGTTCTTCTCATGTTCACTCAATATCCTGTTCCAACATTCTCCGCCATCCCATCCGAGGAATGTCATACGTGCTCCAAGACCACAATCAAATCACTAATACGTGATATCGCCCTGAAGCGTCGTCTCGAAATGCATTGGCACCCCCAAAAACCCCCGACCCCCGACCCCTGCGAGTGAAATGACACCTGACAAGCGAGGCGATATCCGCGCAGGTAACCATAAAAAGAGACGCCAGGGCTCAAAGGATCTCGCCCTCCCCTTTCCCATGAACGGAACCTGACCCTGATCCCGGGTACTTGACCCAGCAAGTTCCTAGCATGCACGGCGCGGCGCATCGCAGCTTTACGAATGAGGGTCCATGAAACTATTGGGCATGATCGCAGGGGGCCACCGTTCTTTCCTGTGTCTCCTCGGCAGGCAAGGGGGGGACAAGTTCACCGACATAAAATGCCCCTTTTCAACCATACATCAAGTGTCATATCGGCGCGCTCCATGCAATAGAGAGCGTGTCGGTGCGTAGTCTGGCACCGCTTTAATAGAGATTTGATATCAGGTTGGGTTTTCGGTCAAATACCGTACACTCGCAATAAGAGCGGATCGTGCATCGCTCAGGGGAGGTTTTGGCACCGGCGCCGCCCGATATCGGCCAAGCTATTCAAGGAATATCCTGTCGTTGCGCGATATAATCCAACAAAGACTGGAGATGCGCGCCCGCTGATGAGCGAGCTTTCACCGCAGCCAGAATCACATGTTTTGTTGGGTGACTCTTTTGATTTCCGTCCCGATCTTTTGCTCGGTTTGCCGGGCGCGAATGATATCAAGCGAGGCTCGTGTGCGTCGACGGTTATGGCAGGTGATGGTGGCTTGCCGTGGCCAATACCCCTCGTTGGTTACTTGTAACATGCCATCAATAACCTTTCGCCAAACCAACCAGACCTTCTCAGATATGCTCTCACCCAATAGCGGGCGGTAGGGACAGCGTGAGCAAAACGGCTTGATCCCAGGCTAGCTGGTCTGGGAAGCTGACGAGGGCGCAATGGCTTCTCTTCTGGGCAGCCTTCTGGAACATATGACTTTACGATCAATCAATCGCAAGGCAAAGGTCGCCTGCAGGCTGGCAGGCGTGCTTGGCGTACCACTGCAGCTGCAATCACATTTGCCATTCCTTTCCTATCGCTAGCCTGGTCGCATTCTCGGCTCGAGGATGCTTGTCAGCGAGCCAAGACGAGACAAAGGGGTGGTGGGTGGCAAGAAGCCGCCATTCCGCATCGCGTCTAAGCCCAAGAGGGAGGGGTCCCAAGACATGCGCCACGATAGCGATTTTGGGGGGGGGGCGGGGAGGGGGTAGGAAAAGGGAGCTTGTGCCTTTCGTGGTGAGGCTCTCACGGATTTCCGTGTTTGTCGCATCTGCGCGGAAGCCTTCTGCCGCTACTTCTGCCGCTCGTTCGACGTGTGGCTGGCGGTTGGCGGCTGCACCTGATCGCCTGGCAAACCTAGACAGGACGATTCTTCGACGCGAGGAGAGCAAGCCAGGTAAACACAGGAGTTGAAGTGTTTTAGTGGTTGTCGTCACGATATCCTGGTTCGATGACGGCCAGCCGGTGGGCAAACCCCAGATTCTGGGAGTTTTTATTTGTCACCGCAAGGCTTGACGCGCTGGGGCGGGAGATTGCGAGTCGAGATCACTTATCGTGAGATGCGCCGCACAGGCGCGCAGGGCCCATTGGGCGAGGAAGCGTGGCGATGGGGAACCTGGAGTCGACGAGCGTTTTGAGTGCTGATGCTCATCATGCTGGTCGTGCTGGAAGGGGATGGATGCCTCAGTGTTGTGGTTCGGGCTGTTTTTAGCGATAAGGTTGGCGACTCAGGTCGCTGTGGAGCCGGAGAGATTGCCCCTCCAGGCCGCAGCCACACACAGCACGAGGAGCCAAAGCTCGCACTGGATAACAGGCCCCCGACTCGTGTGCTAGACAAGGGCTTGCCAGTACCGCGTGTGTGAATGTTATTCACAGTGTGCGAGTGTGTCAAGGCAAGGCTAAGCGCACTATTGCTGGATAGCGCCGTCGGTTGGCGCGACACATTGCGGGGGAAAGCCAATGTTGAGTCAATCACGACTCCATCGTCGGCCCGTTGGAGACACAGCACAGGATGGATCTCGAACCATGACCACATTTATCGAATGCTTTATGACGAGTTTGAGGCCAGCCTGATCGGTCGATCTGCGACGACGTTGGGCTGGCGCGGCATCGCTGAGTGAGGCCCGCACTGGAGCAAGAGGTTATTAGTGAGCATTCTGTGTGTACGGATCGTGTTTGTAGAAAGATATCGTGATACAAGTGCGTGTGATGCGTAATACTGGGGGCACAGCACAAGGGCAGCTTGGCACTCTGGGGCACTCTGCTTACAAGACCAAAGGCAGACAGACGGTAGGTGGATTGATTGTTGCCGCTGATATCGCGGGGAAAACGGAGGCCTCAAGAGACGATGGATACATACGGCATGTGAATCTGGAAAGAAGGCTTGAAAGAGGGTAGCCTCGGCAGAAGCCTGCGGAATGGCAAAAGCCAAGGTGCCGATCTCACGCGCGACAACCAGCGGCAGGACGGCGCGTCTGTGTGTGAATGAACAGCCAGATACGAGAAGAGCAACGCGCTCATGAGTCTCGTTCTAGAAGAACGCGACGAAGGCCATGGTCATGGTGGTGTGCAGATGCAGCCACCAGCGTCCAGCATCATGGGATTTAGAGTTGCGCAGCCAAAGTGCGCGTACGACACCACCTCGGTCCCGATGCGGCTAGGAACAACGCTAACACAGCTTCCTGATCCGCAAGTGCTGGCTGGGAGGCAGGCAGGGGTTGGTAGGGTCTAAATCTCACGCAGATAGCAGCGCGCTAGGCAGATAAGCGTGGTCCTCCCTGTTCGACGGCCTGTTCTCGGCTGCCCATAGCAAAGATTAGCCTCGAAAGTGGATCTCTCCTTCCTGCGGGCGAGCCGCGTCGAGGCACCGATCAGGAAGGAGCGTCGCTGCTGCTCCTGCTCCTGCTTGGTCCCTTCGTGCCTGCACCCTGCACCAGCACCTGCACCAGCACCTGCACCACCTGCATCCAGGAGCTTCAGCTGTGACTGAGTGCCTGTACATATCTATGGAGAATGCGAATAAGCTTATTCGGCGCACAAAGATCAACCCGACTGACACGCCGCACTGTGATCGACGGACTGGCTCGATCAGTAGAACAGACGAACCAGAGCAGAGCAGACCAGCCTAGACCAGCAGACGAACGATGAAGGGAATGCCAACTGAAGAAGCAACACTGCCCTGCGAACCCCAGTCACCCCGTGTTGGGGGCCCCTCTTTCCCCGCCAAGTCTGGAATTGACCGCAAATGGGAGACATGCTTCGAGTCTCTGCGATTTAGCACAAGGCTAATTGCGTTGACCCTATCTCACTGGTGTTGCTGGCTTCGCTGGACCTGCGCCGCTTGCGACGCCAGTTCACCTGGCCCACAACTGCTAGGCGAACCCAATGTCCCACTAACCAAGAGCCACCGCGTGCGAGCTTCTTAGATATGTTGTCAGGGGCAAAGCCAATATCTCGTACATAATAGCAACTGCAAGATCCGGGGAAAGAACCACTTGCCCAGATATAATCCGCCGGATGCAGCCCATCGACAAAAGACCCTCATAGCCGAGCGCGCCACAGACAGCCAAGCGAAGCCAAGCCCAGCGTGCAGGACAGAGCAGAGCAGAGCAGTTGAGCAGAAAGCAAAGCAGAGAGTGAAATTGCAGAACAAAGAGCAGAAATGCAGGAGGCAAAGATGCAGAACAGTGCTAAGCATAGCACCAAGCGCCAAGGTCTCAACGACCTTCCAGGTCCAGCAAGAGATAACAGGGAGCGAAACCAGTCAAGGATGGCCCAGACCACCCACAATCCCTCCGTCCGTCCGCCCATCCATGCACCAGACCCACCAACCCAACCATCCATCCACCCATCCACAACACCCCCGTTTGCCTCCCCAGACTTAGTTTGAACCTCTCCGGTGGGCCGTCTTTATCGCAACCTCAATCCTCCCAGTCGGTGATGCCGCGTCGCGGCGCGCGCGCAGGCCAGGCTAGACCCTCTGTCTAAGGCTAGGTAGATAGCGACTCGCTTGACGCAGGCGGACGGACACGCGCGCACGTCTGGTCCACGGAGAGGGGCCACCCCGGACTGCGACCCATGTGCTCGCCCTGTCCCAATCTCCATACGCACTCATGGGGTTCTATACACATGTGTTGTTGTACTCTGTCCTCCTCGTGCTGCACTTATAAAGCTGCCCTCGTGTCCTCTCGTCCGTCCCTCTCTCGGACCCCTTCCCCTTCTCTTCTCCCCCATCCCTCTCTCACCTCCTCATCCTCCCCGCCTTCTTCTGCCCACCATGGCCGACCTCAAGCACGACGAGAAGGTTGCCTACGACCCCAAGGGTACCGGCTCTGACGGCAGCCCCAACTATGACCACCAGGTCATCGACGGCACCGGTCAGGGCAACAACGATGACTACTACAGCTTGGGTTTCTGGGGCCGCATGGGTATGACTCCCGAGTCTTTCAAGCCTCGTATCGTCACCGAGGGCAACAAGCACAACCGTCTCAACCAGACCATGAAGGGCCGTCACTTGCACATGATTGCCATCGGTGGCTCCATTGGTGCCGGTCTCTTCGTCGGTACCGGTGGTGCCCTCGCCCGTGGTGGTGCCCTCTCCCTCATCATCGACTACCTCATCATCGGTGTCATGATGTTCAACGTCGTATTTGCTCTTGGTGAGCTTGCTCTCATGTACCCGGTCTCTGGTGGTTTCTACGTCCTCGTCACTCGCTTTGTCGATCCTTCTTGGGGTTTCGCTGTAAGTTGCCCTTTCACTCCCTGCACCGACCGTGCGTCGAACCGAGACTGACATTCACTCCAGATGGGCTGGAACTACTTCATGCAATGGGTCTTCATCCTACCCTTCGAAATCGTCGTCGCGTCGTTCACTATAAACTACTGGTCGCAAGGCAGCGTGAACCCCGCCGTCTTCATGGCTGTCTTCCTCATCGCCTTGACCCTCATCAGCTGCTTCGGTGCCTTGGGTTACGCCGAGGAGGAGTTCTGGTCTAGTTTCCTCAAGCTGGCCGCCATCGTCACCTTCATCATCATCGGTCTCGTCCTCACCCTCGGCGGTGGCCCCAAGGGCTCGCGCTACGACGAATACTGGGGTGCTCGCTACCTGACCCCTGAGATCGGTTTCCAGAACGGCTTCAAGGGCTTCTGCTCCGTCTTCGTCACCGCTGCCTTCGCCTTCGCCGGTACCGAGCTCATCGGTCTCGCCGCTTCCGAGTCCAAGACGCCTCTGCAGACTCTGCCCTCTGCTTGCAAGCAGGTCTTCTGGCGTGTCATCCTCTTCTACGTCCTCTCCCTCCTCTTCGTCGGTCTTCTCATCGACCCCACCGACAAGAACCTCCAGGGTACCGAGGCTTTCGCCAACTCCCAGGCCTCTCCCTTCGTCCTGGTCGGCAAGTACGCCAAACTTAAGGGCTACGACCACTTCCTCAACACCGTCATCATGCTCTCCGTCATCTCCATCGGTCTTTCTGGTGTCTACGGTGGCTCTCGTACCCTGACCGCCATGGCTGAGCAGGGCTACGCTCCTAAGGTCTTCGCCTATGTTGACCGCGCCGGCCGCCCTCTCTACTCCACCCTCCTCATTCTCGCTGTCGGATGCCTTGCTTTCGCTGGCGTTGAGCCCACCTCCGGCCAGCAGCTCTTCAACTGGCTCTTGGCCCTCTCAGGTCTTGCCGCCCTCTTCACCTGGGGCTCCATCTGCCTGGCTCACATCCGTTTCCGCATGGCCTGGGCCCGTCAGGGTCACACTCTCGACGAGATCCCCTTCAAGGCCGCTCTCGGTATTGTCGGCTCCTACATTGGTCTCGGCATGTCCATCCTCGTCTTCATCGCTCAGATCTTCGTCGCCATCTGCCCTCCCGGCGGCGGGTTCAACGACGCCGAGGGCTTCTTCATGTCATGCCTTGCTCTCCCTGTCGTCATCGTCTTCTGGATCGGTGGCTACATCTGGAAGCGCCCCAAGTTCCTGACCATCGATGCCATTGATGTCGACACTGGTCGCCGCGAGATTGACTGGGAGCTCCACCGCGCCATCCAGGAGAAGCGTGCCAACGCTGGTTTCTTCATGAAGATCGTCTACAAGCTCTTCTAATTGTGTGGCTTGGCTACGAATGCCGCAATAACCTTTGGCTACGTTAGCGAACTGTGCATTACATCTTCGCACAGTGCCTTGGAAATATTCTATTAGTTTTTCTATCTATACCCAGAATTTCAAAGATTCTTTACTTCACCTTGAACCCTCCGTCGATCGTTCATCCCTGTGATAGCATGACTAGCAGCATTATTTGTCGTACGGTCTGTTCTGCGCTGGACATGTATGTAAGCGCGGCTTCCCTGCCAGACTCTGTAAGCGTGCATGAATAAAACAAAGGTGCACGTCCGTCGTGACATCGCATTTCTGTTCCTCTCGAATCACACGTAGTCACGATTCACTGCCACAGTAGTGGATGGCGTTCAAGCATAGTATTGGTATCTTCCGAAACACTACCCCTTTGCCCAGACCACAAGCATATGCATCACAGCCATCGCACCCTGCCGGGAAACGACGTGCCGACCTCCAGCCTGTAATCACGAGGATTATCCCTCGCAGGATCCAGGTCCTCGTCCTTTCTCACCTCCTGTGCGGTGTGCTTCCCCCGCCGTCGCAGCCAAATGCGCACAGGTCTCTCGCTCGCCGGAACCTCGAGGTCGAGCTCGACGGCCCTTTGCAGAGATGCCAGGTCCAGATCCGGCCCTTCGCAGAAGATGCTTCTTTCTCGGCCATTGTAGATGATCTTCCTTTCATGCATATCGCCAAACGAAGCGAGGTTTGTTGAGCCTCGGGGATGCGCGCCGAGGGGCATACGGGCCACAAAGAAAAAGTATCGCGAAGTAATCGGATGGGCCATTACACTCTGCACCCGCTTCGCCTCGGCAAACTGCGCTTCCGAGGCCATGCGTCGGTGCCTTTGCATGGTCTTCAGCGGCCGCGGGGAGACTGCGGGCTTCCAGCCGTGGGCCTGAGGGTCGCGGTAGAACAGATGTTCACTCGCCTTCGGGACGCCGGGCTTGAAGTACATGTCGATGAGCTGGCAGAGGTCGGCAAACGTCCCGGGCCATTTCCTGCTGATGGTGACGCACCATCCAGCGACACGAGTCTGGTGCGGCGATTTACCAATGACTTGCTCTTGCATCTGAATGTCGCTGCCCAATGGAACGGGCCGAGCCCAGTTGCTAAACTTGCGATACACCTCTGTCTCCATGTGGATACATATGTTCTCGAGTCCGTGAGCGGCAACTTCGGCGAGGTCTTGGTCGTCGATTATCGTGGCCTGCGTCGGCTGGCCCCGAATCTCGGCATATACCATGTAAACGGGTTCCCGAGTGTCCGGTAGATTGGAGAGAATGCGAGACAGCAGTTTGTCGCCCTCTTCTACGTACCGTGTGCCCTCACAGTTGGGCTTTATGGTTGTGACAGGACGATCGTCTATGCGAAGTCGGCAGTGCTTCCGTCCCGGGGGCGGACCGGCCCACACGTCCACGTCGTATAGAACCGACCATGTCTCGACTTGCAAGTCGATTGTGGTTCCTGATTGCAGCAAAGTGTGCAGCTTCTCATCTGTCAAGTGAGGCAGGTGTTTTCTCACCCGTGGCGGCGATCGAATCGCCATAAAGTAGGTTTCCCGCATGTCAAGCTGAGTCCGGATGAGTGCAACGAGGTCTTTCAGTTTAGCTGTTCGGTCAATGGACAACGAGTAGACGGCATCCTGGTATTGGAATCGCAGGTCCACAACGTCTTGCTTTGGGGGGTTGGAATCTTGTTCCCCCTGTTCTTCTTCAGCTGAGGCGTCTTCTTCGCCAGCTTGACTCGTTGTTCCTTTGTGCGGTTGAGGTTCTGGAAGCCGGTCCATCGATGCTGGCTCTTTCTTTTTCGCAGCCTGCATCAGATTTCCTGCTGTCCGAAGAGCCTCTAGAAACACAGGTCGGACTGTTGATGGACCTTTTTCATCTCGATCAGCTTCACCAGAGTTTTGGGCCGCACGCTGCTGTGGAGCTTGTTCAGACATAGGCTCCTGTTCAGGCAGCGTGCTTGTATCCAAAGTCACAGATGCAACGTGATTTGACGGTATTTTTGCCTGGATAGCTGCGCCGTGAGTTTCAATTCCAGATGCAACGAGCTCGACAAGAGTCGGCGAGTACCTCAAGTCTTCCGTGAGGCTTATGTGTTTTCCCAGGGCAATGGTGTTGGCAGAGCTCTTTTGGTCATCTTGGCAGCTCGAGATGGAATTCCCAATCGAACGAGCCTCGGGCGTCGGGATGTTGGGGATCGTGGCGCCAGGGCTCACGCCACCTACCAGCCAAGCATGCTCAGCCGCTTGCATGGCTGTGAGCCGCTGCGATGGGTCAGCTTTCAACAGGTCTGCCACAAATTTCTGGCATGGCTCACTCGTCCCTACAGACTCTATCGGTCCCATATTAAGAGAGCTGACGTTCGTAACGAAGCGAAAGAGCTCTTGTCGATTCCTGAAGGCGGGCTTACGAGCGATCATCCGGAAGACCACCTCGCCCATTGCCCACATATCCACAGGCGAGCCATAGAATGCTCTCGATTTCTCATCGCCTTGGTCTGACTCAGTCACCCTGGTTGGGACGCCCATTAGAATTTCAGGTGCGCAGTATCCTTCCGTTCCAACAACTGTGTGCGAGCCGCTCAGAGTTGCGCAAGCGCGTTTCGTGATGCCAAAATCCCCGATCTTGACCCACCAAGCCGGACCTGGCTTCGCAACGAGTATGTTCTAACTTGAAAGTCAGCACGAGTGTCAAAGGCTGCCAAAGACACGGCAAACTGACCTCGGGCTTCAGGTCTCGGTGGACAAACTGGTTGTCATGCAAGAAAACAAGCCCTTCGACGAGCTGATGGGCAATACATTGCGCGTCTGCCTCTGACAAGGCAGAAGCCATCATATATCTTTGTAAAGTTCCGTGTTCAAAATACTCCATGGCCAGATAGACACTGGAATCATCCTCGTACCATCCATACGCTTCAACAAAACAATGGACATACTGTAAGAATCAGCATGGTATTCAGACTCAGTTTGCATGACCACTCACGCGACGGTGAGAGAACTTGAACGCAGCCTCAAGCTCTCTACTATAGTCTATTTTCATCGCGCCATGTGTTTTCGGTATCGTTTTAACAGCCCTTAGGCCGCCCGATCTGCTCTTCTGCAGGTCAACTCGCCCAAAACCTCCACGGCCAAGCTCGCGTGCTGTGGTCCATGTTTCGCGACGGGACTGCAGCCGGGCCCCGGCCGTCCGATTCGGCCCGGCGATAATGTGCTGAACACCGCCATCTGGGAGGAAAGACGTGGCCAACAAGGAGTCCTGCACGAGGTCGGACCGGAGCCTGGTGGTCATGACATCAAGGCGGTGGTTGCCGGCAGGTCACCAAAAGGCGGGGTTGAGAGGCGAGGTGCCGTCGGTGATGGACTGTATGGGAGATGAGATCAACGGACGAGGCATATGCTGTCTGGAGAGTGAAAACGTTGGAAAACGTGATGGAAACGGTAGTGGTGATATTGCTGGCATAAGTCTTTATGGCGGAACTCGAAGTATGGAGTACCTTGCGACAGTGCTGAGTGAAGTTAAAGCAAGAACTGGCGTAATTTGGCTCAGCCTGCATGATGGCTATTGTTGGCGACCAAAGGGCCTGCATCGCAAGCGACCAGGTTGAGCACGGCTGTGGTTCGCAAGCAGCAAATTGATTGGCGCGAGATTTTGGACTGCAGAAGACGGACATTTGAGTTCACTTTTGCAGAGTGATTCTTGGGCAATGTAAAGCGTAGGTGCAAATTTGTTTTCCACGAATGTTGAGATTCCAAGTGTCTTACGCGGTGATTGAATGATATTAACACTATGTGGTCGTTTCCATAAGAAGCGCTTTGGAACGTGTGGTATCAAATAATAGATGTATCCAAAGCCTCCAGGGCTATAACTTTGCAGCACAAGCCTCCGTCTAGGAGGAGGTTTGGGCGGCCTCGGGTTCAATCTGGGCTCTCTTGGCCGCATTGATGGCCTTGAGCTTGGCCGTGCCCAGCCCAGCCACACCACCCTCCTGGTTCTCGCCGAGCCAGGGCTTCTTCGCATCACCCAGCGCCCTGGAGCCGAGGAAGTAGCAGACCAGACCGATGATGATGAGGACGAACGCGACAGGGTAGAGGTAGTGCACGGCGTAGCCAAAGACATTGATGCCGATGATGACGCCCCAGAAGTTACCAGTGAGGAGGGAGATATTCATGAAAGAGGCAGAGCCCATGCGCAGCATGAACGGAATGAGGGTGTAGAAGAGGAAGAGGCAGAGGGTGTAGCCGACGAGGTAGCCACCGACCTGGCCGTCCCAGGTCGCTCCCTCAAAGGTGTTGCGGTCGAAGATGGCGGCGACGACACCGTTGATGATCAGCCCAAAGAGACCGATAAAGGAGAGGACGTGGTACATGGGCGCCTTGGAAACGAGCCACTCCTCGAAAACGTTGGAGAGACCATAGCAGGTCGCGCCGGCGAGGGCGAACATGTCGCCCTTGACAGAGTCACTGCCGCCGTTGGAGCCAGCGAGGTGGTCAGATCCAATGAGCATGCCCATCCCGCCGCAGGCGATCAGGATACCGACGATCTGGGCCATCTTGTAGCGGACGCGCAGCAGGGTGAAGGAGACGGCGACGACGAGGACGATGGCCCAGAAGTTGATGAGCTGGGCCGACAGGATGTTGGTGTAGCGGTAGGCGAGGACGGTAAAGTAGTTGCCCACGACGTCGAGGAAGGCCATGACGAGGTACCTCGCGCCCTGCCAGGAGGCGAAGACACTCCACCAGCCCTTGGGACCCTCGTTGTAGAGGAAGACGCCGTTGTACACGACCAGGAGGAGGACGTAGTTGAACATGGTCTGGAAGGCAGGGATGTTGGTGTTCTTCTCGGCGAGCAGACTCGTAAAGGTGTTGGTGGAGGTGATGCACAGGGCGAGCACCTGGCCGAGGGCAAAGACGATCCAAAAGTCTCTGGTGGTGAAGTAGTCGTACCAGCGCAGCTTTCGGTCCTCGAGGATGTGAAGGCCCTGGGCTACGGCGTCGGAATCTTGGGGCTGCGAAGACCGGGTCGGCGTAGCGCGGGGCAGGTCATTCGTCTCGATGACACGGGGGGAACCCGTGCCAGTCTTGTTTTCTTGAACAGAGGTCGACATGATGGTGGCACCTTCGAGGTCAGACAGGAGGGGTGCGATGCTGGAGATGGAGTCGCGCGGTGGCATGTACTGTGATAATTGTCAGCGCGTATCCAGTCAATCTATGAACGGCAGTGTAGCGTACCTATCTGGCTGCTTCCAACAAGACCACAGATCGTCGGAAATGAAATACAGAGTGAGAAGAGTCTTTCTTCGTCCCCAAGGTGTGAAAGCAAGCGCAAAGACTCCAAGTCGCTTGCTGGTGAGACTACCTGTCGCAAAGGTGCATGTGTCGTCGCGAAACCGTCAATGGGTCGCGATGAGCCGGGAAAATAATACCGGCTGATAATGAGGACACGTGAATTGCTGATGATGGCGAGCAAGACAAAGAAAAAGGCGAAAAAAAAAGTATTCGACGAGGAGGCGCATCTAGTTTGTAGAAAATCGCATCTGGACCCTCCCCTCGACGCAGAGTGGCGGGGCTGCCTGAAGCGGATTAGCCGCCACCACCGCCGGCCGGCCTCCTCCGTGTCCATGTAATACCGCCAAGATGCCGCAGCTTTTCAGCCCTTTAATCTACACCAAATGTTTTCCCCATCTTATTAATGGCATCAAATTCATTGCGACCCAAGTCAGAGGTTTCCTGTTTCTCAGTGGATCTTTTCTTTTTGGTCCTCTTTGCACTCCCTCGTCCTCCTTCTCGCGTGGCTCATGTCTCAGCCCAGCTCCCGTGGCTTGTTCAGCCTTTCTCAGCTCAAGTGCCGTGAGGCTGACCTGCCGAACAGACCGTCCCCGCTTGGCCCGATAGGCACGAGCTCGGATCGTCGTGATTGGCTTGCATCCCGGACCAGGGGGGCACATGGCAGCGTCCGCCCGAGGGGGGGGGGGGGGTTCCGTCACATGGGAGTCTACGTGCAAAAAGCGCCAAACAAGTGATGAAGAATGTTAACACTAACACTAAGGAAAAGTAGGAAAATATAGGGATCAGGAGCATGGGACACATCTCTGGGATCTCCCTGCGCATATCTCCAAAAAAAATCGGGAAGCCAGCTTCCCATCAGCCACTGGTGACGGTCATCTTCCCCCACTATTCGTCTTCCGTTTCAACCATCCAAGCCTTCGTTCAATTCCCCCATGGCCTCTTCGGGGCTCGTAACAGGGTTTTCGACGATTTCCTCCACCGCATTCGCCACTGCGTCCCAGTCCTTCGGCTTGGAAATCCCCGGGCAGAGAGGATACTTCTTCTTCTGAGCCTCGCTGCAGCTCTTGACGCTGTCGCAGTCTTTGATGCACGCACCGAACGTCACGTCGATGTCGTCAGCGCCGTCGGCACCAGTGTCCATAAGGTCCCACGTCTTTCGCGTGAGGGGGGCCGTGATATCAAGATCCTTCCACGCTTTGAAGTCTTTCAAACCTCCGCCGTCGCCATTACAGGCCGCACTCGAGATCTTGGGTCGGACTTGACCCGTGACGTGGACCATTTTGGGAACCACCTGTAAACCGCAAACCGCGCCTTTGCTTTTGAGGTCGCAGTTCACGGTAGTGGAGGTCGTCTCGCCCTTTGTCGTGGTCCATCTGGAGCACTATTCGTCAGCCCTAGTTGTTCTGAAAATACAGGATCAAAAGATGGGACGCATCGAGACTCACGCGTAGCCGGCGCTTCCCACAGACTTGGACAGAAATTGCCACGCCTTGTTGGCGACGTCGATCCCCCCAGTGGTCCCTCCGACGGTAATAGTAGTAGATTTGGTCCACAAGTAGCCTTTCGTAATGCTGCACGGGGCAGAGCAACCCGCGCCAGAGACGAACTCTGCGTCGCCATCAAAGGGCTTCGAATTAAGGTCTTCGAACTCGTAATCCCCAGACCCACTGAGTTGTCTGCACTTGTCCCTTTCCCCCCCGCCACTACTCCCCCAGCCACCAGGACCCTGAGGGTGAGGAGCGCCCAAAACGCTTGATCCGAAAATCAGGATGTTGGTGAAGACGAGTGCTGCCTGTTTACAGTGCATGATGGATGGCTTTATACAAGTTATCTTCGGAATTTATTGCCGTGAGCAATGGTGGTGTTTGGTGGCCGAGAGGCAAGGGATATCTTGGAACGCGCTGGTAGTGGGCAGGCTGCTAATGGAAGATGATGATCTGGGACTGAACGTTTGATTGCGTCCAGAGAGATGGCTCTGCTCTTATACTTCGTGTTGAACCCGTGCACTTTCCGAAAGGACATGAGTCTGTCGTCACTCTGAGCTGCCAGACCTTCCTTCCACGTCAAGAGGATTTTCTTCCTTCTACAAAAATCGTTGGATACACACCTGGACGTAGCATCGTATAGCACAGCCATGCCCAAGTCATGCGTCATGTTGCTGCTTTCGGTAGTTGAAGACCCAACCACTACGTCTGCTACCGCAGATCATAACTTCAAGAACTGTTCCCACGAAATCCCCTTGGGCTACAGAGTAGACGTTGTATCGGAAGAGAATGATACGGTGCGACTTGCGACCGATCCGTTGCGGCGCAGCGAGCAATCCTTTGCGGCACAGCGAGCAATCCTTTGCGGCACAGCGAGCAATCCTTTGCGGCACAGCGCCCCAAGTCTCCACGGATCCCCAAAATGTATGGCGTTTTGGTCTGACCGGCAACGAAAAATGATGCAATGCATCAATAACAAGCTAATCATGTGCCTTTATCAAATGGCACTGTTCAGTCGGATGCAACAGCGTGATGAGCGACACTGCGCGGCGTTCTGACTCAATCTTGCTTGTTTCGTCTGCCACCAAGCGCGTTGGTCAATGGCAGTGGGGAGCCACGCGTGTATACTTCTCGGGACGGGCGCCCCGCGAGGACTGTGATGACTCTCTTGGGGGCACGAATTCAACAGCTAAAAGGCACGCTCACCACCTACAGCGAGAAAGCAGCAGACTAAAGTTGACGAGGTCGCATGCACAAAACTCCCTTGCTCCTCTGCCCTACCCATTTCGCTCACCTCTACCCACATTCAGGACGTTGGACTTTGATATTTATAGTTGTCCCGCGCTTAAGATTACTCAGGTGCAAAAGACAGGTGTGGAGCTCATGGGTAGTTCACCTGAAAATAATGATGCGCCGACTTTTTGATCCTCGCAACAACCCGTCGCTGTGCAATCACACCAGCGCCTAAGGGAGCAGAGCTACTCATAAGATATAAGCAAGCCAAAAGGTCTAATTGATTAAAGCAGGAAGGAAATGCAGAAACCGATAAGACGAATAAATCGAAGGACAAACCAAAAGGCAGGAATGAGAAAACGGAGATAAAGACAAAAACGTCGCTTCTGAATCTTCCAACGCCCTGGCGTTCATCTCATTATCGTGAAACCGGATTCCTGTCTAGGCCACCGCCCTTATCCTCCCGTCACGATCTTACCGTCCTGCAACTTCACGCCATTGTCATCCACGATGTCCCCCACCGCATCGGTCAATTTCTGAATGTTATTCACGGGCGCCATAAAAGGCAAATCGAGGACATCTACCCCCTGATCCCAGTGCTCCGGCTTGGTCACCCCTGGGCAAAGCGGAAACTTTTTGTCCTGGGCCTGCTTGCAGAGCTCCGGGGTATCGCAATTTGTGATACACGCAGAGAACGTCACAGCAATGTCGTCAGCGCCGTCAGCGCCTGTGTTCATTCTGTCCCATGTCTTCCTTGTGATAGGCGCCCTGATGTCGACTTGCTTGTACTCTTTCAGCTCATCCAGGCTGTTGCAGGCTGGACTGTCAATCTTGTGGCGCATGCCGCCCGTAATGTGCGCCATTCTCGGCACTGCTTGAACGCCGCAGTCAACTCCCTGTACATCAAACGGACACTCAAGGTTTGCTGAGGTCATCTCGCCCTTGGTGGTAGTCCAGCTAAAGAATTTCCTGTAAGCTCGTTTAGTGATTACAGCATCTAGCGATAAGACCTACGAGTAGCCGGGGTTGACAAAGCCCTTGGCGAAGAACTGCCAAAACTTGTTTGCCACGTCCACTCCGCCATTAGCACCCCCAATCGAGACAGTTGTGCTTTTGCTCCAGGTGTAAGCCTTTGTGATAGTGCATGGTGAAGAGCACGCTGTGCCAGTAACAAGTTCTGGTGCGCCGTCATAGTCCTCCTGCTTGACATCCTTGAACTCATACTCACCCTCGCCACTGAGCCCGATACACTGGGTTTCCGGGCGAGGAACCACACCGATTCCCTGAGGAAGGGCAAAAACGCTTGACCCAAAGATCAAAACGTTAATGAAGACGAAGGCAGCATGGTCGGAATGCATGGCGGGCAGGTCTGAAGAAGAATGGTTTGAAGATATGGCTATGTATGCCAATTTTGTGAGCGAATAAAGGATAGGAGATATCCTCTTCAAGTGCCCGTATCAGAAAGCCTGCTGAGAAATGATGAGCATCAGAGCTCGGTTCTACGCGGCCCTCTTTCTCTGCTCTTATACTTATTTGTCGTGGCCCCGTCTCTCTATTTCGAGCACCTAATTTCATCATAAAACTCAGGGTCACCTCCAAAAGCCAGCAATATCTGACGCAACAGAGGGATCCGCCAAATGTCGCTGTTAACCGCCATCCCACGATCAAGAAACGCCGGTCAGTTGTCTAGTTTTACCCCGATTAGGCAACTAAGAGGAGGCCAGATGGGTAGATCCAATGCCTAGTTGGATGGAGAGTCGCGCGAGAAAGCATGTACGGAAAAGCCCTTAGGCAGCAGAACAACTTCATGCATAGTAAAGTAAGTTTGTGGCGCGGACGATCCTTCGAGCAAGCCAGCACGACTATTCATGCATGAAAATATGCAAGGGTCTGGTTCCTACTACATGAAGATAGCGCAATACGTTTTGACGTTATTCATGCGGGTTTATCTCAGCGGGCCGGACCTCCTTGCCTGCGCAATGACTAGATGCTCCTTAGACCGTCTGATGATGTGAGGTAACTAGTAAATATAATACAATTTCTCTACAGATTTCAACTGGAGCCATGAACCTCGACAACTCTTCACATCTTGAATATTCCCATTACACAGGCCAAGAGATGGGGATGTTGACTCCGGCACCGAACCACAGCTCGCGGCCCGCCACGCATTTCCGCCTTTTTGTGTCTGCCTGTATGGATAAGCACTTGGTCTTCCTTCGAAAGCGACTGTTTAGTTTCCGGAGCAGCTTCTTCATTTGGGAATTTTGCAACATAAACTGATGCCAACTTTGGTAGATCGCGTGCCTTTGTTGCTCCCCCGCATAGATTCGGCCCCTGATGCGCCATGTGCCGAGCTTGATTGAGTCAAGGCCACCTCTCGAGCCTCATCCTTGCAAGCCAGCGACGTACTGTAGGACACGGCAGTGGAGCCGGTTGTCAAGTTGGCTGTGCTCAGGGGCTTACTGCGCCTCTCTCCAGATCGACAGGGCGGTTGCCAGAGTCCCTGCATCGTAGCGAAGCGCCATGACGACAGCCAATGCTGCCGAGCGCTTCCTTGCATTTTCTCGACGGGAGCCTCCCGTATCCTGTCTCTTGCTATATACTTGACTGCGAGCTCTCGATCAAAGGGCAATGGGGAAAGAACCTGGGAGGGATCCAAATGGTTGGTTGGCCTACCAGAGACGAACGACGTCTGCGTTTACTATCCTTTAGGAACACCAAAGCCAACCTGGGAAACCCTGGTGTCACGCGACAGTTTTTTAAGGCTCGAGCCATATTCATAAAGCAGAGGCACAGGCGCAGCCCCAGAAGGATCTCATCTGATCCTTCGTCGGTGATAAACGCAAGAGAGAGCGATAGCTCAGTATTTGCGGGGGCAATGCGGATATTGACAAGCCCGCACCAAGCACCGGGTCGCAGGGCGCCGAGGAAATGCTGTTTCGAGGCCTTCATCTTGCCGAAAGCCCAAGTGGACACGGCTCAAAGGCTTCCGAGAACAACGTGTTGATATTTGCATGTTTCCGTTGATGCACTGTTGTCACTGGCGAGCGAAAAGGTATGTCTCGCTCTGCAAGTAAGCGCCCAATCGTTTTTGAAGATGAAAGACGCCGATTCCTGTTCCGAAGGCCCCTGGCGTATTTCTCGTCATATCACCGACAACCAACGCTGCAGCTGCAATCCTTCGTCCTTAGTCTGCGGCGCATGCTGCTTTAGCCTCCTCAACATCATGATCGTCATCGTTATCGTCATCATCACCACATTAACAGCCAGGACCACTTGGCAAGGTTTGACAGCATCAGAAACTGCCGAGACGTTGAAGTAAAACACAGTGGTGAGTAAATGAGGGAGACCAATGGCGGCGGCGCTACCAAGATGCCACACTAGCAGTGGAAGGAGCATGAAGTTGTAACGGTATCAAGCTTCAAGGAATCCACCACATGTGCAGACAAGAGGGGGTGGGTCAAAAATTGACATATTCAACGATCCCAAGCGGGCTACAGGTCGCGTGTTGAATGCCACATTTGCCAAGACAGGCTAGGCAATCAGACGTGCTTTTAGGCAGCTACTTTTTATGAGCAGTCCAATTGTCGATATACGTCAGAGGCAGGCCATTGGCTTCCCCTGGATCAAGATGCATTCATACGGTCGCAAAACCAGGGCTTCATGGGCAATCGCAAATGCGAGATCGACGCGTTTAAAAGCGCCGAAGCCGGTTCCTCCATTTGAGTCAGTCTTCATATACGTTAAATTGAGCTTCTCAACTCAACAACGGCCTGATGGTCTAGTGGTATGATTCGCGCTTAGGGTCAACTCTAAGTTATCTTGCGCGAGGTCCTGGGTTCAATTCCCAGTTAGGCCCATTTGCTTTGATTTTTGGCCAATAATCCTCTTTTCTATCAAACAGCTACCTACCCTGCATCATCTTCTGGCAAACTCACGACTTGCAACAGGATTAGCCAAATGGCTCATTACATTTACATGGAGCAACATTTCTTTTTTAAGAAATTGTTATTTGCTCTTATGGTCTAGCTGAGAGCTTACTCTTTTGCATTAAAGCATGTATGAAAGGCACTTTGTAGAAGAGTGAACTAGAGACACTGAAGCAGCGGATCATCTGTGCGAAGCGTTTGACCAGTCGAATCACTGCGCATCGGGAGTATCCAAAGTCGCTAATGCCACATAAGGAGAAAACCAGTTTGACGAAGGCTTTTGCGATCTGCTGAGGAAGCTAAAGAGCAAATTCTACGACGTCGAAGAGGAGAGGGATGCTCGTGCAGAGTAAAACCATTCCGCGGTGACTGGCCGAGCAGTGATCCCATCCGAATTTCAACTTGATCTGAGCGCCCGCATTTAATTCTCTTTAATTTTCAGGCAGAAATAGGGCAAGCTGTCTCAGTCAAGAACAGTTCGATGCATGTTGAAACGTTCACATTGCGCCAAATAATTTACTACGTGACGCAATTTGCTGGACCCCAAGAGTCTTTGTTCGAAGGCCAGGCAAGATTTGTTCTCTTTGATCACTCGCTTTGCGACGACATCTTTTTGGCCTCACACGCTGGCAAATCTCGACTGTACAAGATAGCAGTCGCGCGTCCGCAGGCTCCCTTGCTCAAGGACGGCGCCTTTGATTCATATCTCTTATTTGAAGCCAAGTCTCACACTCTCGATGGGGTGGACATTGAAAGCCTCTGCGGGCTTCGGGCTTGGATGGGACGTCTGGTCAATCCTCTCGCCGCGCGGTTAGAGTTGCGCGGCAAATGGAAGCGTTCGATCAAACCATGCATCCTCATATTTCAAAGGGACAACGCTTTTCGAACTAATAGCTGCTCAGAACACATTCTGCAGGCGGGACGAGGAGATGACTTGGTCAGGCTACACGTAGAGACACAACCATGCTCATGCTATAAGGATTAGACACGATTAGACACAATAGACACGGCACCAAAGGTTGA
The DNA here is from genome assembly GCA_036250105.1 of Parasarocladium wereldwijsianum. Lineage (NCBI taxonomy): Eukaryota > Fungi > Ascomycota > Sordariomycetes > Hypocreales > Sarocladiaceae > Parasarocladium > Parasarocladium wereldwijsianum. The sequence continues at coordinate 236,043 of JAXOUE010000022.1, read as the reverse complement.
GGTGCACAACTTCCGTCTCAAGGCTGGACCGTTCAGTATCGGATCCAGATCTTCAGCTCTTGTGTAGCTTCTACTCCTTACAATATCCAGCAACACATCCACTGATTGATCGTTGTGGCCACTACCTGTCTGTCACAACACGACATTTTCCTTTCTTTGCACGGTTGCATGAGAACCCCCCCTCCTGGTTATCGCTGACGCAGTGCCTCCCGGGTCCTTGCTTCCAGGAGACCATGCAAGTCAAAAAGTTCCAAGGCGGTCACGAGAGATTACATCAAACCTTCTCCTGATCTTGACGGGCTTACAATACTACGCGACTGATTAGCTGTCATGTAAGCACGAAGCTTCTAGCAATGCGGCTCAAGCAAGTGTCTTTAGCCCTTCTAAGTGTTCCTGCTTGCTGACTTGTGCCGGCCGCGTCTGTTCTGTGAAGGTGCCATAAACGTGCGCCTCCAGAAGCTTGTTCAGCTTTCTCTTCTTCCACTCTGTCTTCCCCCGTTTCTATTCCTAGACATATATGACAGAGACGCCACTCCCTTGATTCGCTAAAACGACACTCAGGCTGCCCATGATCCTCGAAACACGCCTTGTCCCCCTCCCTGGTGACGACTGCGAGCCACTCCCCTCTCGTATTTCGCATTATCGCAAAGGCAGACCCCCTTCAAGTTGCCACGCCCAGGCAGCGGAGTTTGTCAAGAGCAGGGACAGCCGACTAGGGGCACACGCGTGCCGGGCCCAGTCATGCCTATTGCTTCTTCTCTTCCTGTTCCGATACCCCAGCACATATTTCTCGGCTATCGTTCCTTCCGAACCGGCAATCCCATTGCAGTCTATCTAATGTTGGATGGGACATGTTGATTCGTTCTGTTTATCACCACTCCCTGTTTCTATTTCGCCGCCGAGCCCCAAATGCTGGACGCATAGCTACCAACCGAGCTAAGGGGCTACAGGCTGCCCTTTCCAGCACGTTCTTCGCTTAATTGAAACTTCGAATTGAACACGCAGGATAACTCTCTATGTTTGTCCGAGTATTTTCGATCTCGGTACTCCATTTTTAGTTCGCCCGGCTTTGGCAGCCCAAGCCGAGCGGCGCAGCCAGTTGATGCTAGTGAAAGTCATAGGTTCCTCGTGCCACTTTAAATCAAGCTGTCAACGGGCCGAAACATGAAGGCGCGAGGGCGATGAAAGACAAAAGAAAGGGGCGAAAATTGTACACAAGGTTCGGCGATTCTTAATTCCGATAGTCTCAGCGAATGTTTGCATCGGACATTTTGGCCGTGCCACGATAGCCGTGGGATCCCCGAGAAATATGGCTCGGTCAGCGGAAATTTTGGTGTTTAGGAGTCGGGGTTCGGAGTTAAGGAGGTACTCTATGAGACAGATGGCGTTTTCTTTATGCATGTTTGGCAGATTTGGGGTCTTTCATGTATTCGCTGTGGATACGAACATCAGCAGAGTATGTGTATCAAAACGCTGATCATGTTTGATTCCCCAACGGTCTAATCAGGGTATCTCTATAGTCTTGCCATCATGCTCATGTACATGCTCATGTACATGCTCATTTTCTTTGCACCAGTTTCTTGCACCAGCTTTTTGCCTTTGCGGCTTGTTTGACCTTTCCTTTCAGCAAGGAGTGCCCTGGTCTGCGAGCTCTTTGTGTCTGCCAAGCCTTCCCAATGAACGCCTCGGTGATAATATGGACATATCCTCTGTTCTCATTTCGATGACGACGGCATGATTATGGTATGCAGGCCGCTTGGCATGCCTTTTGTACTTCATGGTTGACTTTGGGTGTATTTGAGGAACCCCCAAGTGAAATGATGATTTTGTAGGTATGGCAGAAATCCTCGGTGAGGATGTCGACAGTTGCGTCCTTTTGAAGAGCCTGAAAGGCCAATTCGGCCATGTTTGTTGATCTCTTCTCATTCATGATGTCAGCGATCAGGGCATTCAGGTCAAGTCGTTTGCATTCGCTTTCATCTCGGCCAAGGCGGCCCGAATTGTCCGAGAGATCATGATATTCGTTGATGTGGCTTGGTTCGGGGTCGCATCTGTACTGCCTATTAGAGAATGGTAATGCTGACTATTCTCGAGAGGTCTGCCTACAGCAAACGGCTGATTTGAGAGCTGCTGCGTCTGCAGCCGAATTGATTTCGCGATCTGGGACAGAACTGAGTTCCTGCGAGAGCATCTGCATGCATTTCTTGTCCGTGTCTGGAGACACCGCTGTTGATGGTGTGACGACTGGAGCAGGTGCTGTCAGACAAGGACTGCTGTATCCATCGATGGCTGGTGTACTCTGCTGAACTTGAGCCATTATGATGGTAGTGGTAGAAGATGATGGCGATGATAGTTGTGTTGTTGATAAAAGAATAAAGACGTACTTGTTTTCTTCTCTTCTAGATTGGACCTGAAACTCATGGCGGCGGCGAAGGCCTCTTATAATGAAAGACGGTCCACGACGGATAGGATTAGATTGGAATTAGGAGAATGCACTCCGAAACTGCACGCCAGGACGCCCTAGGCTTGCGCAGACGGATCGATCGAATCCCGACTCGACCAGCTCCTGCGTTCTGTTGGTCAGGGTCTGGGGAGACGTGTGACTATAATGACAAGCGGATGGATTTAAGGTGGGTGACAGGAACGCACGCGGGCTCTGTGTGCGTCAATATGTGGTGTGTGAGAGTTGCAAGGTAATACGCACGTGCAGCATAAGAAGGTAACATTGAACTGAATAAAATGACACACGTAGAGAGTCGGCTGCAGGGCTGTCTATAAACGCCAGAAGTACGATGCTAGAGCAGATTGATTTCTGCTGTCTAATACTATCAGCGGCTAAAAGTAGCATCGTCACTGGGACCACTATATGACGAGGGATTGAGGTCGCCTGGGGGAGAGTCCTACTTCGCAATGGTCTGTCAACAAGGCAGCTGGACCGTGAGAATCAGCAGAGGCTCAATCAGTAGAGTAGACGCCCCCCGGCTCGAAAGATCGGAGGGCGTGCGATAGCTGGGAATGGGTGTGCGCGACTAGTTTTTAGCGAGGCGGCCGCCTTTTTAGAAAGAATAGCCCAAGCCTTGTGGAATCCGCCCGGCTGTCTAAAGTCCGATCACCAGCAGCCGAAGGAGAACAGCGACAGACATAACGTTACCATCCCCGCTGAGGCGGCCGCCCGCCGTATTCACGAACCGGATTGGGACAATGATTCGACTGGCAATCGCTGAGAAATCATCAAAGAATCAAAGCTAATCCTAGCACGGCCCCGGCTTCGGCTTGGGAGAAATACGCCCGAGCGTCGGATCGGATGGTGGGCGCGGCGACGGCATTGCATGAGAACCCCTTGGCTCGCTTAGCCCTGTCAGAGCGACACAAGGGCTTTTTGAAACCTTATGATCGAGTTGATTCGCAACCCATGCTCCGGCTTTGGGTTGCTTTCAGTTCTAGTGAGTCACTCGCCGGCGCCGTACGACAGCTACTTGTGGTACATCTGTTGTGAATCGGTGCAGAGAATGCTGACCTTCCGCCTAGGGCCCAAGATAGGTCCAATTGTGGTCCGCACGCACAGATATGCTGGGACTTTTTGCGTTCTGGCGTGATCGGGGACGTGTCCGGGATCTTGGCGAAGGGTGGGTCGGAGATATTTCAATGGGCTGACTGACGGAGCCGTCGTCACGGATCGACTTAATTAAAGCTGGCTTTTGAAATTTCAGGGGGCATAATTAGCATCCTCCAAGAAGGGCGTTGCAGGTCCGGATTGTTTGCCTGGTTGGGAAATCCAATTTGAGAATTACTGTGCATTGTGTCTTCAAGAGCTGAGACATGGCTGGAAATGGACCTTCGCCATCCATGGGCCGGCATGAAGGGACTCGCAACCACGCCTCAGATCCATCTCACCGCCCTCTTTATGTGTTATAATTGATGAGAGAACTCGCTTGCAGATCCCATACAGCCACACGTGGCAAAAGGTTTTCGTTACCTCCGTATCTGTGTGTATAGGTTCTTGCAGAAGGTGGACCAACAGCGTATTTAGGGATGTCATGTCATACAAATGAGAACAATACACGCGCAGTGCTTGCAGCGAAAACAGAAGAAGAAAAATGGAGAAATATGTCGTCCATCAGGCCTCTGACAGTGATCTTATGTGCTAGGCGGCGGCTCATCCTTCGACAATGAGACCTTAACCCCTGAAGAACAGAAAGCAGCCGCGAACAAGGTGCCTTGGAAAACTAAGTCTTTTAAGATGTCAGTCTCCCATTGGCACGTCTACGAACCTTCAGAAGAACCACACAAAGGTCCTCATCCCCCTCCTGAATCCTGCCATACCACATTTGAGCAGGATTGTTCTGGTTTACGGACCACTAATGCCCTTATTCCCCACCTTCATTTGCTGCTTTCAGCAATTGCATCGCTTTGAGTGTTGTCATGCGTTGTGTGTTATTGACGACTCGGGCCTTGACGGTCGAAAAACGACCGAGCGTGCAGCAACATCCTAGCATGTATCGTGGGCGAGGAGTGTATCTATCCAAGTGGCCCCACAAGACCAAACTACCGTTGGAAAGAGTCTGCGAGAAGATGAAAGGCGCAGACTATGTAGGTGCTCCAGATGCTCGGTGCCGTTCCGTAGTGTCCTCAGACTCCTCCTCAATAATGGCACCAACAGGCTCGTGCCCAGCCTTACAAATGCAGCACTATCGCAGGGTCACGTGAATTGTGAGATTCGGCGGCATGCCCCTGTTACTGCGAGGCTTTCTCAGTTATGGATGTTGTAACCGCTCATCTCTCGTTGAGCTATACCACATGATAACCGCGCCAGCCCAGATGCTCGGTCCCGAGTTGCGTCTTGTTTCTTTCGACGAACCGTGACCTTCGTTGACCCCGGAATGTAATGATTCATTCAGATACGCTCAGCTGGGATGTGGGGAAACAAACTGCAGTGCATTCAGAGGTTTTAGATCATGAACGAGGCCACTAAATCATCTTCATGCCAATACTGGCTGTCGCCTGCGAGGAATTTTCCTCACAATCACCTCGCCCGACTCTTCATGCGTAGTTTTCCGGTACTGAAATTCCTCTCGTTCAGTGTATGTGTGGCCATGTCTATATTCGGACAGCGCGTCAATATCCCAATCCTTCTCGTGCATTTTTGCGCTTCGTCATCCGGCCGCCTCTGATCTGCACACCATCACACCGCTCGGTCAAGCGCAGCCGCATCCACAAAGCCCCGGAGCTCCGGTGGCCCCCGGCCCCCGACGAACAGGATCTCAGAATAGCTTTCCTTTCTCGACATCCTATTTGCTTGTTCCCGAGCCGTGGCTATTTCGAAGGGCGCGCAGCCCTGCGGTCTTGCCAGGGGCAATAACCCCCCTACTTGAGCGCACGTCAGAACCTTGTTCGTCCAGCGTGCCACTCTCACCGAACCATTCGAGGAAGCAATTGGCCCGACACTTGGTCTTTTTGCTGGTGTGGCGTGGATCCGAGCCTTCCTCGCCCCGCTCCTGCTCATTCGCAACAGAGATTCCATGCTCAGCGACATGAGGAACGCCATCACTGCTGGTGTAGCATAAGGCGAAGTCAACTGGCTGCCGACTGAGATGTTCCGAGAGTCTTTTTCCATCGACTTCTGTGTACATACTTGTACGTACCTAGCCTATGCAACACGTAGGGAGTCTACAGCGTGCGTCCTCATCGCGTAGCTCCCGCCGTGGCTGGCCGTGATATTTCGGGTTGCTCTACACGCCTAATGCCAGTACCCGCCTTACAAACACCCACCCCCTTCCTGGGCGCTCGTCCTGAATAATCACCATCATCACCATCATCACCATCATCATCATCATCATCATCACATTCACACATTTTAGCGAACGGCCCGAATCAAATCTGCTGTCATGACATTCGTGTCTCTATTACCGTGCCATCATACTGGTCCTTGACCATGCCTTTGACAAAAGATACCTGGAAACAAGTAGCAGTAATACAAGTAATACAGAAATTGCTAGACACTCGCGACGTCTCTACCTCTTTTGCCTTGTTACTTCTCGGATCTTTACTTGCCGCTGCTGTTCCTATATCCCTACAAGGTGAACCACTGCTTCACCGTCCGAGCTGGTCTTATGGACGGCTTTTCCTCCGCCACTCTCACCCCTCCCCCCTTTCTGACAAGGGGGATCGTGAGCAAGGCACACACACAAAACCCTCTCCCACTTGCCGCCTAGCGCAGAACGGCACCGTTGAAAAAATCTCTCCGGACGAAGGCATTCTTTCTGTTCAGTCATTTTCCCTCCTGGCTTCCCTTTCGACATCAACGCATGGTTGCAAAGGCTAGACCGGCATATGCGAAACTCATTTCGACACCGAGTCAGGGGATTTTTAGCAATTTCAGGATGTCATATTTCTGCTGCGTCGCGAGCTGGGTGCGTAGCGGTCCAAGTGCCGCTCAGGTTCTTACGCCTCGGTTTACACGATAATAGTCAGAAAGCCGATCCGCCGACAATGCCGACGCCAACGCAGACACCAACGCCGATGCTGAGCATTCGTGCTCGAACAAGACACCTTCCCGGTCTCGCTAGTCAAAAGACAACAATGGAAAAGACGGCAAACAAGAGAGGGTGACTCATACTGAGTAGAAGAAGAAGAAGAAGAAACAAAATGCAAAAGAAGGAGAAGAAGACAAGATCCAAACATGGAAAGCAGTGCATAAATCATAAGATGGCCTCCTCCTGAAGCCACAGGGTATCCAACAGTCAGCCACGCCACAACCCATCCGATCACCAATTACTATTATAGTCATCGCGTCCCAATGCAAGCAGTTCAGCCCATCAAGTTTAGTGACTCCCTCCGGGCAATGATGACGCCGACCCTTCGCGTTCTCTTGCCGCCCCCACGGGCTTCCTCCGTAGCTGCGTCTCCCCGTTGACCACAAGCGTCTTGGCTTCCAGGCCTTCTGCGAGGAATGGGTCTCCCATGAGGAACTTCTCCCGCACCACGTCCCCTAGATCTTGGTCCCGTGGGATGGTCGGTGCCGAGCTCATCGATGCAGCTTTGCTGCCTGATAGGATCTCGTACTCCTCGTCAGGCCACAGAATCCTTCGCGCTTCTTCGTCGGTCATCGGCACCTCGTCCTCCGTGACCTCAGCACACGCAAAATCGGACCTGCCAACAGTTGGCGTGCCGGTTCCTTGGGACGGCGGCTCGGAAGTATGTCGGGGCGTGGACGAGGCCGAGATGATGTACTCTGTTGTGAGATTATTGCTATTTGGTGCCGCATTGCCTCCAATAGCTCGCTCATTCCTTGCATGTGACACTTCGCCCCAATTGCTCGTCGACCGAGCTGGTGTCTCGTCCACGCTTGTATCATCATCAGAGTAGTAGTCTTCCTCATCATCAAGCTCGCTCCGTAAAGTCATGGCATCAGCAGCAAGGCGTGACTCTCCAGATCTCAGCTGGTCAGACTCAGCCTTGAGAAACTTTTCTTCTGCATTTCGATTCCCTGATGGCACAGGCTGTCGCAAGGTGTTGCCGCGCATGCGGTCGACTCGCAAAATGTTGCGCATCAGGTATAGCTCGTGGGTCTTGTATGTTTCGTAGTAAGCCCAGTTAATCATGGCTGCCGCTTGTAAATCATCAAGATTATCGATTTGGCTCAGAACGTTCAAGCGAACTCTCTCAGGGAACTCAGTGGCGACACTATGTCCTGGGTCCTTCTGTGCCATGCGGTCAAGTCCTGCTTTTTGTCGAGTTTGGGGTTTGTTGCACTCATGCTTCGAAAGACCCCATCCGTGGCTCTTCCCACTGACGTCGTGCAAAGTCAAACCCGTGACGCTGTCCAGAATATCGTTCAGCGCATGTCTGAAGGCCGGTCCCGGATCGCACACCCCGCCCCGATGAATAGGCGCCGTCGGACTGGGTATCTTGCGTAGGGCTTCAAACAACTGAGCCAAACTTCTCTGCGGCCGCGCTGCCTCAGGGGGAATGTGTGAAGTGAGCGAAGGCGCCAGCATGTGAGCAAGCACCCCCATCTCGTTGAACACGAGCATCATCCAGCCAAGATTGGATGAATCACACCAGTGGCTACCTTTCGGACATCTGGGTGTCGTCGTGAGTATTGTTGACGGCGGTGACGGGGCAGAAGTGGCCAGATTACCGCTAAAATCGCTGGTGTGAAAGTCTGGAGGTGCAGAATCTTCAGAATTTTGCGGGCCTGCGACTGTTGCTGGCGGCTTGATGTATTCTTGGATGGTCGAAGTGCAGCACGCATATACTTGGTCGATTTTGGCGTTTCGCATGGCCCAGATCTTGTCCCGTATCCGCCTGGGCCAGTGCTTTGCTGCCAAGTCGCGCTCGTCCACCAACGTAAACAATACGATTTTGGACATGCGCGTGAACAGCTCCCTGAGGCCAAATGCGTAGCTGATCACGAGCAGCCCGTCAGGCATGGCATCCGCACCATCACGCATCCATTGGGGCAACCATCGATGCTCTACCACCTGCTCCAAGGGCAACGTGCTTTTGTATCGCATAGAGCACTCGGCGAGAGCTACGAATTGCTCGAAACTCACCTCCGGGGGCAGCTGATCGTAATGCATATGCGCAGCGTGTAGCAGAATCTCGAGGCTTTCGTATCGATTCAGTTCGTACTGGGGCATTCGAAAGAGTTTCGTCTCTTGACCATCTTTGCAGATATACCTAGCAGGTGGTGGTGGCGTTTGGTGGGCAATATCATCGTCATCGTGGCATGCCGCTTGCCCGCCAAACATTTTTGCAAATATGGGAGATGTATCAGCCAGCATGCTAGATGATACGCGAAAGCGGAGAACAGGGTCATCACTGGCAGCTTCTGGACCCAGGTTGGCGTATTCAAGGATTGCATCGCCCTTGCGGGAAATGGGAAACTCAAAAATTGTCCGGTCTGGCGAGATACCAGACTCGGCGGTTTGCAGGAGATTTCGTAACTCTCTCAAATCCTCTTTGACTCGCTCATAGTCACGAAACCGGATCTCATACCTGGGAAACTGTCCAAGCGTTAGTACTTAGGGTCCCAACTCGGGGGTTCTCGCTCATCGACTTACGAATTGGGGATCAGCAGAAAGCACCCGAGTGACGCTTGCATTTCTCATCCTGTTAACTGCTTCTCTCCTAAACCTCTTATTGTTGAAGAGGTGCTCCAGCATTTCCGGAGTGGCGTCCCTTTCGTAGCTCTTGTACGTCTCTGTGAGGTTCTGTTTGAGGTTGTCCGCGAGCACCTCGACGCAGTTCTTCCAGTCGCGGATAGCACTGAGCCAAGAGTCGCTCGTGTACGTCGTGCTGCGCGTGACCTCCTTGGTCATGATCTCGGTCAGACTGCCCCCACTGAATGAGCTCCTCTGGTCGCTGAGGGCATGGGGGCTCGCCGGAGAATCGGTCGAAGACTCACGGCGGAACTGCCCCTCTCGTGGACTAGTAATGGATTGTTTGCGATTTGGCTTTAGCTCCTCCTTGATTATATCGTAACACAGCTGTGTGGCTCGTTCTTGGAGCTTTGTGTACTCCTTGTAGGCAGCATCGGCATGATTCGGCCCGGGGGGCGCTGCGCGCATTCTCAGAATGATTGATGCTAGCTGACGATAATTGCTGTCGCTTGGATCCGCTATTGTGGGAGTATTTGTGTTTGTAGGTTGAAGATGGAAGGAGTCCTGCGAGTCTTTGTCGGTATGGAAGAAGTTGGGTCGATGATCTCTCTGGGTGACCTTGCTCTGCTTGCGCCTGATGCGGGACCATAACTCCCTCGTGGGATTAGGCGTGCCCCCTGACGGAGGCACGACCTCACTGTGGCTTCGTTGAATTGATTTCATCGCGGCGAAGAGACCTAAGTATCCCTTCTATGTGCTTATCGAGTCTATTCTATAGGCGAGCGGCGTAGCAAAAGCTGTCAGCAGCGGTTGCGGCAGCGATGACTGGGCTGAGAAGCGGCATCATAGCCAGATTCCCCAGCAAGCAGTAAGTGCGCTGAATGGAAGATGCAGTCCGTCGATCAATGGTCAGGCGTCGCGACGAGAGAGAAGACGAGGGGTCGGCCGAGTGTCGGGCTGGTGAAAAGAGCGTCGCGCGAGACGAAGGGACGCTTGCAAGTGTCGCTTCCGTCTATCAGGCTTGAACGGACTGCTCGTGGTGTTCTTCAATCGGTCGTTGGACGTATCGGTCGCTCGGGGGAATTCGGTGACAGCGTGTCGCTGTCGACCCGCCTCACAAAGTTTGCCGTGATAGATCGGTGGCAAGCAGAAGCGTTCGACAGGGATCGCAATAGGTTGTTGGACAGTGTGGCTACAAGTCACCGAATCGAGAACGCTCGAAAAAGTGATGCAATCAAGAGCAAAGTCAGATCGGGCTGAGGAGGCTCCGGAATGAGAAAGGCGTTGGAATGGGCTCGGAGACGTGGATGTGGTACGGTGTCATGCGGAGAGATCTGGGGAGGTGGAAAGGCAAAGCACAGAGGCTAGCCAAGGGGAGAAAAGGCTGGCGGGCCAAGCGAAGCAGGGATTTGCGGGGGAGGTGCACCTCCATCTCAATACACACTGACAGATGCTAGGTATTTGTTTCACCTGCGGACGATAGTGATATTTTCACAGCACAAGACGGATCGAGGCAAGAGGCAGTGCGTCTTCGATGGCTCCTCGACCGATGTTACTCTGGCGATCTTCTTGCGCGACTCACTAGGGAACGCGAACGAATAACTGGGGACAAGCGGGGTGTACCTTGGCTTTGCCGAGGCTGTCACCATGATCGAGGTACCGTGTGCACTTCCTCAACATGCACGTGATCCACCTTTTGCTTAAGTGGTTTGGATAGCCCACCCACGCAGAGGGTAAGCATTGATTCACGAAACAATCTGCCATTTGTGTTCTCAAAATGCAGTGTCGGCCACTATTCAGAGCAGGCTTTTGCTTACCAGCTCAGTTGCTCGAGTCACATCATGAAACCATAGACTTTCAAGCCTCGCTTCGCCCAGCAATCCCACAGGTTACCCACAGCAAATCTAAGTCGCTGTGTTTCTAGGGTTAGGGTGAATCATAATCTGGGGTGTTAGCTCCACTTTCCGGGCTTTCGTCAGTCTCCATCCTTCACCTGCACATCTTGACGTTTCTCGTGGACCCCTCTTCTGCCTGTCCCGTTCTTCTACGTCGTCCAAACTGTTTTTAGGACGGTGCTGAGAATGGCTGTCTGCAAGTAGTGCATGGCAGCGTGACTTCTAGCCGATCAAGCCACGAGCGGGGACTCCCAGGGCTGTTCCAAGAACACACCGAAAAGCCAGGTGTGCACAACAGGAGGTCACAGACCTTCTTCCCGACGACTCGGGTCACGATATGTCTTCCTGCAAGTCGGCTGTGAACCTGCGGGTAACTGCATGCCTTGCTGCACTGACTCATGCACGATACGGAGATCAACGTCAACTGTCGTGGCAAAGCCCCTAACCACATGCCTTACAAAAGGATTAGGGATGACATGACGACAGGAGAAAGCCTTTGCTCAATCTTCTGTCGGAATCTTAAAGCTACGGGACGGTTCACGTTGTATCGTTGCCGTTGTTCATCGGCACGAGGGCCCTCGCATCCTGGCTGAAGACAAACTCGAGGAGGTGAGAATTTCGCAAGTCAGCCTACACTCCTCGAGGTTTATCATTGTCGCGAAAGCAGTGCTGGACGTACGTACCTGCACCTATTTGACCGGTAATAGAGCCGCGCGTTTCACGCCTTCCGCAATGAGAAGGGTGTTCATGCACGACGGGGGCGTCCCGGGCCCTCGTGATCAGGGCCGTGTTCCATCCGCCCTCCACCAAGAATCTGGAAGGATATCCGCCTTCCGTATCACGTTGGCAGATTTTCCGGCTGTCCATGCGGAGACGCTCTCCCTGTTCCTGCATGCGTCCACTCGTGCTGAGGCCCCAGTCTGTGTTTCCTGATGTCCTGGAGGAGTAAAGAGCAGTCACGATTGAAGCTTTCTGGTGCTGGTAGCTGGCTTGCGAAGGTCACTTCACGAGGCGACGGATCCTGCTGCGTAAACAGTCTACGATAAGCGAGCGATCGTCAGACCTGCGTCTCTCGTCGACGAACCCCACAGCAATCTATCTGATGGCCGGTGCGAAGCTGGTGATGCACAAATGAAAGCGGCTCGACACCCCGAAGCTGCCGTCGACGTGATTGCCGATTGACAAACCGTCGGTTGGAGTTATCAAGACAGCTGGCGTGTGATTTCACACGTCAACACAATCGCAACCTCGCGAGTGATGCAAGATGGATAGCATCTGGTGACCAATTTTATATGTCGCAGCCATCATTCTCAAACAGTTGCACAGCGTCACAAGCGGGAAAAGCACTCGCTGTAGCCCGGAAGGAATAAATCGTGTCTCGACAAATGAGGGCGCATTACACGACACCATGACAGGACAGGGCTATTGACACCCACAGCCTCGGGACACAACCCACGCATCAGCCATAAGGGATTGCGGCGTGCACAGGAAGCCGGAGCAGAGCAGGAGCCCAGCGCTTGAAAATGAGGTTGGATGAGACTTTTCCGTCCTCTTTCTACCACGGCGGTTGCATCCTGTAGGTAATGGTCAAGTCCGCAAGATCGCGATGGCAGACGGGTTTCTCCTGTCGATCGCGGCGAGCTACTTGTGCTATGGCTCACGCAGCCGTCCCTCCACTCTGTGATCGCACCAAAAGGAAGCACAGGTCTCGCACATTCATCAGACTCATCGATCCATGAGCTATCTGACCTTGCGATTCTGATCCTCATCAACTCGTCAGGGCCTGACGAGCGGCTACCGTAGGGCCTGGTCTTCCAATCACAGACGGCTCAATCTGCACCCCGGCACTTCAGCCTACATCATCCAGCTACGTTGCCTCCACTGCTGCCGCTGAAAAGGGCCCTGTATGCGGCTTTGCCCTTGGGCGCAAACGCCAGACCTCAAACCTGCCCTCAACCACCTTTCTTTTTCCCCCCAACCAGACTTTCAGCTTTTGTGCGTCGCGTCACTCACTTTGGTCGCCGGACGACTCGCAGCGCGCTATTGGGATTGTGCTGTCACAGAATTGCTTGCCGTGCGCGACAGGTGATAAGAAGCAAACTCACGTCCCTGAAATCATGACACTCTTCGCCGGCGCAGCGCATACATATACAGAGCCGCATGCAGATGCCCAACCGCCGACATCGACAGGCCGGACCATAACAACCTTTGCTCGCCCATTGCCGATTTCACCGCCTTAGAGGACTAGAGGAAGGAGAGGCTCAAATCGAATACAACAAGACATTGATCAAGCACTGGCCGTCCCGTCGGGGGCACGGCGCACCTGCACGCCATGCCTGCCGAAGCCATTCCGGACACTCAACTCGGCCTGGGTCCCGAAGAACTCGCCCTACTTCACCAAGCCCAGGCCAACATCCACCAGACCTCCTCGTCTTCCTCGCGCGCCGCCTCTCGCGCGTCCTCCCATGGCCTTCTTCTCCTCGACCCGCACTCCCTCGCCTCGCTCGCGCGCTACTTTGACCGCCTCATGAGCAATGTGGAGCACAACATCCGCTACCTTAGCGAACAGGCGCAAATGTTTACGCAGTTGCAGTATGACCGCGCCGGGAACCTGATCGCGGGCGCGGACGAGGAGATTGCGCGGTATCACCAGATCCTGCGGCAGCTGGATGAGCTCGAGATGGACTTTGACAGGATCGCGAGTGTGCGCGAGATTGTGCGGGGCTACAGAAGCAGGATGGAACAGATGGAGCGGGAGATGGAGGCCTCATCATCGTCGAGCAAGCATCGGTCTTCTAAGCACGGGCATGGGCATCACCGACATGGACACGGGCACGGTTCGTCTTCGCATCGACACAGGCACTGATGAAAGACATCAGATCAGCGGCTGAAGTCGGGAGACGACCAGGGGGAAAGCCCAGGACATTGTGATTTCTCCTGTGATGATGAGGGAAAACAGCACGGTCTCACTGGAAGGATGAAACGAAAGTCCCAGGCAAGCTGGAGCTGAAGAAAGGTGCATTTGTGAATCAAATTTACTAGTGCCAAAGAACGGCATCACGGCCTCGCGGCTGATGGGAACGGGAAGAAGAAGGGATTTAAAGCCTCGCGGCTTGTGCAGAAGCTGGATCTATTGTTGATGGATTATTTGCGTTGGGTAGCTCAACACTCGGATTGCTTTAGGAGGGCGAGCATGGCCTAGACTACGGGCACACGTTGAGATGGAGGTCGATGACACCTGCGTCTCTCAGAGCGATGGGCTCGTCGGGGTGGTACGCCTGCGGCAGTATTATTGTACATATTCATGGCTCCGTCGCTAAATTCACAAAGTCAGCTTTGCGGCCCTTTTCGCCTGTTTTGGCTATACTCCGAGACCATGGTGAGCTGACTCGAGTGCCATTTCTCCTTAGACAATGCCTGCCGAGGCTCGCGTACGGTAAAAAGACCGGGAAAGAAGCAACAGGAAAAGAAAAACAATCATGATGAAAAGGAAAGCTTGCTGCGCGAGAGCTGTTCTGCGATCGATGGGGCCCCCTCGAATGAAGTCTGGCGTGGATCGCATCAGGCTGGCAGTCGCGTATTGCAGCGAAATTCAGCTGTGACAAATGATGAAGATATATATTTCATAATAAAGTAAGTATCTATCACATGACATCAGGTTGATGGTGGGCTGTTGCAATGGTAGCAAGTAGACCTCCTATGCAAATACAAAAGCACAAGTCTAAGGTTGTGGGTTCGAGTCCCACGTCCATCGATTCTGATTTCTTTTTTTGCATTTTTGTTGAATCCCTCGTCGTCAACAAGTGTTTATCGACACCAGTCCAAATATTTTCTTTGTGGCGCGAATGTCTGGTTTCCATGCCATCTCCAGCAGGCCGGTCGTCTCTCGACGTGACACTCCATCCGCTGCTCGAGCATTCGCCGGACCACCAAAGCCCTTTGCGATCTGTGTCCCAAGCCTCAAAGTAGCCATCCGTCGCGAAACTCGTGAAGGGAGACAAAGAGGCATCTTCCAAAGAAAGACAAAATCACCAACAGCCGCCCTCGAACGGCTGATCAGTTCTCACAGCGTCCTTCGATGGGTTATCATCCAGGCAATTGATATACCCCAGGCAACGCTTCGTAACCCATTCCCGGGGGTCAAATCCCTCCTGGCCAGCGTCCACCGCATGCGCGTTCACACTCAGGTACCCATTTCTCTTCCCCTCTTGCCTCTCCTGCTCCGGCCTCATCGCGGGTCCTGGCCGCCAAATCTCCCTCTCCTCTCCCACTTTCTCCCCTCCCTCCCACCGCCCGAGGGCCTTCACTCCCGTCTTGACCCTCTCCCCCTCGCCCCAGAACGAGAAGCACCTGCCGCCGCAGGTCCGGCAAAAGTACCAGTGCGTCTTTCCGGAGTTGCAGGAGTAGTCGCCCAGCTCGGCGAGGTCGAGCGGGGAGAGCAGCTGAAAGTCGGCGTGGGGGTTGGCAGGCCGCATGTGGAAGATGGCCAGCTTGTGGCATACGGTGCAGTTGCAGCGGTAGAGCCACTGGTTACCGGGCTGGGAATCCAGCACGGGAGGGGAGGGGGGCAGGTCGAGGGTGACGAGGAACTTGGTCGAGCCGCAATGGCAGGAGCCGGAGACGGTGGTGCGCGGGTTGGATGACATTGCTGACGGAGGTTGTCGGTTCAGAAACTTATGTATGTGTGTGTTTGGGGGCGAGAGGAGAAGTTGAGGATGGGGGCGAAGTTGCAGACCGTGAATTTGATAATTTGAGAATCATGTCACCGTTAGGGCGTCGGTTTGTTATGATACCGTGCGGCGCAGTGTACAAATCCTTGGGACAGGACACGCAACCTATCCCCTTGGCGGGCATCAGAATGACTATTGGTTGCAGCATCACAAAGGTCGGAAGACGGTGAGAGTAGAATACTCGAAAGGACGTGACGAGGTCTGATAATTGTCGTTGACGAGCAGTTGGGACGCCTTGTCAATATGACGGCGATTTACGGTCCCGGGTACGCTGATAATGTGGCTACCCTGACCAGGTTAGAGTTTTACATACGACGATACCAGTGAAGTGATAACAAGTGACACCGGTAAGATCCGGTTCGCAGAGGCACGCTGAGACAAATCAGAGAAATCCGACATCTTGAAAAGTCGTCATATGGCATCTCTAGTGTGCTCTGCGGGTTGCTGTCACTGAGAACCTCGCTTCCGAGATAAGCATCAAGCGTGTTTGACGGCGGCGGCACCTGGCGGCGGCATTTGACCCGCACTGTGACAAGAGCCACACCGTCGAGGCTCAGGCAGTGCGGAGAAGAGCGGATGCGGGCAGTGTGTGCGGCCCGATCACGATGGCACTAGGTTTATGATGATGTGTTGAATAGTCCAGTCTGGATGCTTTTCTTTTCTTGTTTGTGTGACGGCAAGAAGGGGTGAGAATGTCTCGGCGTCGTGAAAGTCAGTTGCGTTGCGTTGAAGACTTTGGCACGGCAGTGGGCTCGAACTTGGTGCCTGAGGCACGACCTCTGTGGTGAAGAGGCATGACGGACGCTTATTCCTATGCAAGGCAACGTTTTCCGGCCGTCGAGGCAATGATTGTCGAGCAAAGTGATTACATGTCCGTTACTCACTAGGTTCCGACTCAAGACGTGCTCCAGGGCGGGACGATCGTGCGAAGACCAGGGGTCTTGGGACGTGGGGAATCATCAATGTCAGAGTGGTCTGACATGGGTCTCCATCGTCTGATGGACAGCCCGTAGCCATCCGCAATGCTGATAGACAAGTTGTCATATCCTTGTGTGGTGATAGCCTGACTGTTTTGACAAGAATGGTCTGTTGGCTCCACCAGGATAGCGATCCGATGTGAGAAGAAAAAGGGGGGGGGGGGGGGGGGGGGGAATAAATGGGTAGACTTTCAGGACAAAAGCCGCTCACATGAACTTTTCCTCGTCATGTTACGCGCTGCGGCTCCCATTTTCCGCAGGGCAAGAGTCATGTCATGAAATATGGGGTTCGAGTAAGACTGTTAATCGCACAGTGACGCTCGGCTGTTGTGGTGATCCGAGACACGCGGGCACAGTGTGGCAACTTGGTGACGCATGATACGACTGTTTCCACATACAAACTGCAAGTATTTATTTATCTTGTGTTGTATGTGTCCAGTCAGGCGGTCAGCTGTTTCTGGAAAGCAGATCATCATCCATCGCACGGCAGGGCAAGGTCTTGCGTGGTGCGATGCAGCGGTGCAGCTGCGATGGAATCATGATGGATGAATGTGGTGAATAAGAATCGACGGTCCCTCGTCCCTGTACCGTATTGTATGTCGCGGCCCAAGTGCCTGCATCCCTGGATCCTCTGCCTCTCTGACCCGACATTGGACTGTTGCCCGGTTTCCTCACCACGAGCTCAGGACTGCCACCATTATCGGCGTTTCCATCGCCATTATCATTATTGTCAACATCGTCACCACTTTTTTCTTTTTTAGACTGTCGCCCAGCCCAGCGCCACCAGCAGAAACACCGACCCGTCGGCTCGCCTGGGTCCGCTCCGCAATCCCATCCGTAATACTATTACCAACCTTGCCTTGCCTTGCCTCGGCTTCTCCCACGTTACTCGCCTCCCACTCGCTGGCTGGCACCGGCTCGCAATCGCAGTCTCGCGCTCACGCAGAGCGTTGCTATCTACCAGCTTGAGTACCGCCAATCTAGCCTCCTCGACTCCGAGGCGGTCGCAACGCCGCAATCCGCATCCAAATTACCCACTTGATGCGCCCATCCCGACTCCGTCCCCCAATTACGTTGTACCACCCGCACTCTATTTCCTCCTCTCCTCGCCAACAACGGCCGGCCCCTGCCCCGTCATCTCATCTCTCGCCTTTTTTTCCTTTGCAAGATCGCTGCCCGCTCCGCGTACTTGTAAGAGAGGAAGCAGAAAAAATAAGGCCTAGGTCGTGAGCCTAGTTCACGGCTGTTATCCGCCCTGATTCCCAGTCCAACGCCATAATATCCACCCAACGGGACGCGACCCTTTTCCTTCTGAACCTTCGACTTTCCCGTTTTATTACCAACCTGGATTCCCCCTCCTTCCAGGGAAACGCATCGTGCCTTTTCCAAACCACTATTCCATCGCCACCTACTACTCCTCCTGACCCAGGCTCGGACTCTTACGGAGAAAACAATCAGCAATCCTCATCATCTGGTGCCCAGTTTTCCCTTTTTCTTCGCAGGGGGTGTGCTTACCAAGCTCGCTCACTCATCGCGCATTACAATACACACACGCCACAGCCGCCCGCTACTTCGTGGACTGCCCCGAAAGTCCGATACAATTAACCTGACAAAGCTTCGCATCGTCTCTCGCACGGCACCTTGCTCTTAATTCCGTCCTGGTCAAAAACAAAAACCGTTGGCGAGCCCGTGTTCGATTTTGTTCAAAACCTTTGACATCATCTCTACGACCTTAATCCAACGACATCTCTCTCTCGCTCTTGCTCGCCCGGTTTCCGCTACTGATCGCGGTCACGAGACTCGCCTCCTTCGTCACATCGCCTCGGCAATCTACATACCGACTACTATCATATTGTCATATTCCAACACCGTCACCATGGCTGCCATGCCTGGCCCCATTCCCTTGAGGAGCCAGGAGAGCATCGAGAGCGAGACGACCTTCTCCCTGCCGGCGACAACCGCCCCGACAGACTTCACCGGGCCGCAACACTCCGCCTCCGCGTCGCCAAAGCACATCAACGCCTTCCCGCCCACCGCCCATCACCAGCTACCTCCCTTCCCTCCCCCCGCAGAGATGCTCCCGTGGGACACCGCAATGCGAGGAGGAGCGCCCGAGCCGCCGCCCCAGGAGCGGAGCGCCAAAAGGTTCTGCAACGGTCTCTTCAAGTGGCGGCCGTGTCGAAGCAGCACAAGCACTGCGAGCGACTCGAGCCACTTTTCAGACACCAGCCGGTACGTTCTCTCCCTCTCCCTCTCCCTCTCTCATTTGTCTCGACAGTGTGAGGATTATAAGATTGGTTTAGGAAAATGCTGACACAAATACGCAGATGTCCCGAGGAGCAGTCCAAGCGCTCACTGGAGCACTTTCCCTGTCCGTCGGTCAGCTTCCCGCAGCCCTCTCTCGAATTTGACTTTCGCGTAGCCGTCAAGCTGCGGCCTGAATCATCCCATCTACACACCCGGACCACGATGCCGACGACAAACACTACGACGGCTACGACGTCTGGCTCGGCCGAATCTTCGGCAACCGCACCAAGCACCTCCGACCCGGCCGCGAAACAGCCTGCTCCGGGGCAGAACGCCAACGGGAGCACAGGCACGACGCAGAGGGAGATTACTGCCATCACGACAGGCAACTGGTCTGGTTCGTTTGGCCACGGCAGGGTCTTGGCTGGTGGATATGATCTAGGACAGGCGCGTGGATTCCGGCCCATCCGGATCGTTGAGGGTGTTTTTGTCATGCAGACCACCGATGAGGTGCCAGCCATGTATGTTTTTTATTCTTATCGGCGTCCGGGAAAAGCTGGGCCCCCCACACCCTTTCTGTCACAAATTTGCTAACATTGGTTCTCAGCCTCGAAATGCGGACCAGAGGTTCCCTCTCGGGCCCTTGCGACGTCCTCGACGCTCTTCTCTCCCCCACGCCGGAGCCCAAGAATATCGATCCACGCCGCTACGGCTTTCGCATGTTTTCGACCATCAAGACCGCCGACAAGCGCTACGCAGAGATCGTCAACTGCGGTCTGTGGGTGGCCAGCGGAGTTTGGCGGGGGGACGAGCTCATCATCGAGTAAGCCTAATCCTCCACCCCTGCTATTATCGCAACGTTTAAAATGCGAAAAGCCCGTAGAGTTTGAAAAAGCTGACCATTGTCACAGTGCTTACCGCGTCACCTGATATCCCCGAAGCCCACTTTGAAATTCCGTTCACACCGCTATACCGGCCAGCATACCAGGCTGCACACAAAACAAAGCCTGCGGGAATCGCAGATGAGAATTGACCAGGACTTAACGCCGCTGGCGAGAACATATCTCCGACCAGGGGGCTATCCGCCGTTGTTCTCTTTGCATCACGCACCTCGCGCATGCATCTCGATCTGAAGTCCGCACCGCCCACACACTCGTGCTTGGTCCTTCTTCGTATCACCTTTCACTTCCTCCTTTTTTCCTTTGCCTATTTTCATCACGCATCATAATAAATTAGCCAGCATCATCATGTTTTTTTAAGGCGTCATTTTTCACATTTTCCAGCGTTCTCATTTCGGAAGTGAAGAGGATCGGGTTTTTTAAGCGAGGAAGGGGGCTTCACATTTATCGGCGGCATCGCGACGGCGCATTCACGGTTTCTTGGACACTTTTCACCATTGCAATGAAAATTCCCTCTTTTTGTTTGTTCTTCAAAAGATTTAATATCATGAACTTGTCGAATTTTCACTCAAAATGATTTCGTGCTTATCCATGGTCGTTACATAACGTGCTATTTCTGCTCTGCTGTGACAACTCATTTGGCTGACGCTCGACGGAGATAACGTGATCGGCGATAGGGATCTCTCACGGGGCCGAAATGGTGACTTTCAGTTGACATGAGAGAGAACAAGCACCAAAACACAATTTCGCAACGCGCGCGGTTGCTTATTCAGGTCTGGTGGAGATATCTAATACTTTTCCCTTTTAGGCTGTTGGTATCTGAAGGGGGAAATATCTTGATTGGTGGTTATGCAGGGCTGCGTTTTCCCCTTTTGGTTCGTTTGGCTGATTCCTCCTGTCTTCTGCCAGGGGTTTATTGATGTCGATTTTGGGTTTATGGTGCGAGCTCAAGCTAGGTGGCATCTTTTCTTTTTCTTGAGGGATCGCCGATGAGCTGTATGGATCGAGAGGATTTTGGTTTGTCACTTTCTGCCCTCTGATAGGAAGAAGGGACAAGCGCGGGTGTTGACGTTTGACGGTTGACTTCAGCTCGCGACTTTTAGCCATGCTGCTGGCGTTCTTCTGTCGAAACCACAGCGCGAGATGGAGGTTTCGCACGGTTTTCGCAGATAAGGACCTCAAATTCGAGCTCCCTCACTATGAGACATTACGTCATCGGGAGCATGGTCTAGGGGTATGACGCTTCCTTCGCATCTTTGTGACTGGAAGAGGCCCGGGGTTCAATTCCCTGTGCTTCCACATCTGTTTTGCTGTTTTTTGGCATCATCTTCTTGCTTGTGTGGTAGGATTTCAAGGACGAATAAAACCTTTCACTTCTTTTCATTTCTCTAAGTACAAAGAGATTCAGATCTTGATTTCGAAAACAAGATCCATACACGTGACTTTCCATCGAACACGCCTTATGATGTTGACGGGCATGGCCGAGAGCTTGTATTGGACGCGAGAGAGGAGCGTCAAGCAGCTTAGCGATTTGATCGTGTCGATGGTGCAGAGCGGAATTGTGTGAATCACGCATTGCGTTTTCGGCCGCCTACGGTAGTTGCAACACCTTGAGTTCGAGCCTAACGCTCGTCAGGTACTTACAAAGTTGTATAAGCTAGGTAAAGCCTCCAAAATGTCCACTGCCTTGTAACACTTGCATGGTACACGATCTTCGCAGATACCCTCACGTCTGCCGTCACGAGCTGCCGAACATGACAACCTCTTTTTCCGGGCCGTCGCGGGGTAGGTTGTATAATCTCCGCATCCCGGCCACGCACACCCCGTGAGTGGTGGGAATCTATATGGCAGTAAAGCCTGCACGACGATCAAAACCCCGTTTCCTGATTAGGTTATTCGGGACTGGCTGTTATAGTTTTGCATAAACAGCGGTATATAAACCATCTCGTGGCTCTACTGAACATCAGCTGGCATCTACGAGATGTAGACATAAGGCACGAATGTCCTATTACTGAAACATAGCTCACAGCTGCTCAATTGACATCTCACCGAGAGCATTTCATTCCCCCTTCACAAACCAAGTTCCTTGCACAATGAAGCTCTCCTCGTTCATCCTGCCCCTTTTCGCCGCTCTCGCCGTCGCCCAAGAACCCCCCGCCCCCAACCTCACCTTCCTCTACTCCCTCAACTGCACGCTCGGCGCCCCCTGGAACATCGGACAGACACCCTTCTACCACCGCAACGTCATCCCCATCACCGGCGGCACCTTCTCCGGCCCCCGTCTCGCCGGCACGATCAGCAATCTCGGTGCCGACTGGGGCCGCACTGACAGGAACGGCGTGTTCAACCCGGACACGCGGTACAACCTTGTGACCGATGACGGGGAAAACATTTTCGTACAGACGACGGGGTCGATGCTGGAGGACGGGACGGCGCTGCTGAGGGGTTTGTTTGAAGCCGGAGAGGAGGGCGGGTACGGGTGGTTGAACTACGCGGTGGCAGTCGGAATTCTAAAGGCACCGGCGGAGGGGGGCTACGTGTTGATTGACATGTGGACAGTGAGTTAGTTGATTGTTTGCTTGTGTGTTGGTAGGATGTGAGGTCAAAGCTAACTTCTCGCAGGTGCAAATCCCAAATGCAAAAAGCACAAAAGCAGAGTGACACTGAGCAAGCGAAAGTGATGACCATTTGTCAAAAGGTTGAGGTAAATAAACAACCAATAGCAAAGAAGAAAGGAAAAGAAGTGATATCATGAATTCGTGAGTCTCGTCAAGCCGCGACATTCTATCTTGTGATTTAATCGTCGTCCCCGTAGACCTCCTCATACTGCTCCTGATACTCCTCGTACGCTTCCTCGGCGGCTTCCTGATCGCTAGAGCTGGCATCGGAATCGGCAGCTGCAGCGAGAGCCTCCTCGTACTCCGCACGTGCCTCCTGCACATCCTCACGGTCGCTGGACGAGACGCTCTCACCATCGGCGTCAGTGGGGGGAAGGACGGCCGGGGGTGCATCGCCGTAAGGGTCTGAGGGAGGAGGAGCGTAGGCCGGATCGACACCGGGCGCGGGAGCCGGAGGTGCCTCTCCGTAGTAGTTGTTGATGACCGTGGTATCGCCCGTAGACGCGGCCGGCGCGGCGGCCGGCGCAGCCTGCGCCGCATGGTTCTCATCGTCCGAGTCGAGGGCCTCGTTGATCAGAGCGCCACCGATGGCACCGACGGCGAGACCACCGGCGGCACCCATGAGTATGCCGCTCTTGCTGCTCTTCTCCTTGTGCTCGCCGCCCTCGGGGTAGGGGTTGTGGCCGCCGTAGCCGTGCTGACCTTGAGCTCTGTCGTGCTCTCCGCCGTAGACTTGACCGCCGCCGTACCCTTGGTGACCGCCGTGCTCACCATTGTACGACTGGTTGTAGCCGCCGTAGCCTCCAGGCTGTCCGCCGTAGCCATGGGGGCCGCTGTAGCCAGCACCACCAGGGTAGCCGCTGTGATCGCCGTAGCCGCGGGAGCCTTCCTCACCGGGACGAGGACCACCGGGAGGAGGAGGAATGTTGTGAGAAGCGGGTGCCTCCCATTGGGTGCGGCCGGTGGCCTCCTCGAGGTAGTAGTAGCGCTGGCTCTGCTGGTCGTAGATGGCGCGCCAGCCGTGAGGCAGAGGGGGTTGGCCGGAAGGAGGAGCGTGGCTAGGGGCAGGGGGCTGACCGTGGTAACCGCCCTGGTCTCCGTATCCTCTAGATTCTGAGGGGGGATTGTTAGTTTGCTCGTTTTGTGTAAGGAGATTGGAAGACTCACCAGAGTGACCTTGCGGCGCCGGGTGACCGTACTGTCCAGGAGGAGGCGTGTTGTATTGGCCGGGGGGAGGAGAGTTGTACTGTCCAGAAGGGGGATACTGGCCCTGGGGAGGATATTGACCCTGAGGAGGGTACTGACCCTGCGGGGGATATTGTTCCTGGCCCTGGGGAGGGTAGTTGGAGGAAGGCTCGTGGTCCCTTTGCTTCTCTTCCTCCTTCTTGTCCCTTCCAATGCCCAAGTTCTCAAACTCGGCGGCCATCTTCTTGAAGAAAGACATGATGGGCTCGGTTGATGTGATGCCGATCTATGTCTATGTAGGGAAGCTCAACTTGCGATGACAGATTATTCGGATATGACGCAAAGTCAAGAAAGAGGTATACGAGAGAAGCCAAGGAAGAAGTAGAAAAATAGAGGAGGGGAGGGGTAGTAGAAGGAGTGAGAGAAAATAGAGAGCGGGGCTAAACGAGAGGACCGACGCCAAGAAGTTTCGATGGGTAGCAGAGGATGGAGGAATCACTTGTTGATGCACCAAAGTCTTGGAGTCAAAGTCTTGGAGACAGCCCTGGTTTGTTGATAGGGCGGGATTGGGGGGAGCACAAGGGAATAGAGGGTCCTTCGAAACGGGTCCAAACGGCGCGCATGGTCCTGAGGCTACGATCCATGTCCAGGATCTTCCCTAGTGACAGCCGTTGAAGGCTGTCATCACTGCTCCCGAGGCCATAAAGTGAGCAAACGCATCAAAGGCCATAGGCTGCCTCCCTCGCTGCTTGCTGGCTGCCTTTCACGTGACGCTGAAGACGGTGAAGAAAACAAAGGACAGAGGGAATCATCAGGGTTGGAATTAGGATGAGGTGGCCAGAGGCACAAACACGTTAGAAAGGCGTTTATTTCAGGTGCTAAAACGGGCCGGTCCGACAATCCCTCTTAGCCGCTGGTCAACCACCACCGTCACTCTTTACGGTGCGAGTCTGTGATTCATTCAAGCTCCTCGAATGCCAAGCAGATAGAACCGCAGTCTCTCCCAGTTGCCTCGGATCGCCAGATGGGTTGCCTCACGTCTCACAAGCGCGCGCGAGCTGAACTCACACGTACTGCGCACTGCGTTTGTCACTTTCCCAGTCGCAGGGTCTGGCCTCTCGCCATGCAGCAGGGGATTTTTAAGCTCTCGTTGACCTGCCTTGGCCCAACCTTGATCGTGCCGTGTTTCTTCATTCTGCCTTGCCAGCGGTACAACGTTAGATCTCGACAATTTGGGGCTCGTTCACACACTGCGTCCGTCCACATGTCGTCGTGCATAGACCTACTTGTACTGTCGATGCGGCAGGGAGGGTCCCTTAACCCCCACTTGGCACTGCATGACCCCTCATCGCCGGCATGAGAACGCGTATGTCTGCGGACCCTTTGTTCGTTTTTCAAGATGGAAAGAGAGCGCTACTGTCTTGGCTTTTCTGAGAGAAATGTATGTTTTGGGGTCTGCGTTTTCGAGATCCTTTGGTTTTATCATTTGAGGTAGATGGAAGCAGAGTATGTATGAGGCAGCCATCTGATGACCAGCCCTCGTCAAGCCGCATTTCGAAAGCCGACGCGGGGAATGTGCGCGTAAACACCGGTGCTCCCTGTGAGCCGAATAGCACCCCACTTAAACTGCCAAGTGGCTCTCTGTCCAATCGGGGGGAAGACACGCCCCATTCCATGCAAAGTCCCCTTGACCGTGTGCCGCAGAACAGCTGACGCAACGCATGTGCCGTGCTCCGTGAGCTGAGCTCTTGGCGACATCCCTCAGACGTGTCAGCAACGCACGCTTTTCTCAGCATTTCTACGCCTGACGCTCGCCCAAAGCCCATCCGTCGCCTTTGCCCTCCCCTCTCAGCTCGTGTATGGTGCCATATCTCTGAACTTTCTGCCTCTTTCCTCTCGAGTCGCGTCCGCCTCACCGACACCTGCGCCAGGCCGAGCGAGCTGCCCAAAGCTGCCCCGCACCGCCCTCCTCGGATCAGCGCCCCTCTCTAATATCCACGATCACAAGTGTCGAGTCGAGCCTCGGGCAGATAACAAACGTTTCGAAATGAGCTACCCTGGTCAGGGCTATAACGGCTCCGGCCACCATGGCGGTGGCGGTGGCGGCTACGGCAGACCTCCCCCAGGTCCCCCTCCACCTCAAGGATACGGTGGTTATGGAAGACCTCCTCCCGGCCCGCCGCCGCCCGGCCAGTATGGCTACCACAACGGACCTCCGCCGCCTGGACAATATGGGGGATACGGTGGTCCGCCCCCGGGCCCGCCACCGCCTGGTCCAGGCTATGGCAACCCTGGTCCACCTCACCACGCCCCTCCTCCGAGACTCGATGCCTACGGCCGCCCTCTGCCCCTTGACGCTTACGGCCATCCTCCACCCCAGGGCCGGTATGCTGCTCAAGCACACGCCGGCCCCCCGCCCCCGTCAGGCGCACAGCAGTTTGGCCACGGTGCGCCGGGCGGCTACACCTTCCAGTACTCCAACTGTACTGGTAAGCGCAAGGCCTTGCTGATTGGTATCAACTATTTCGGGCAGAACGGCGAGCTCCGAGGCTGCATCAATGATGTCCACAACGTCTCGTCGTTTCTGGTGGAGAGGTACGGTTACAAGAGGGAGGACATGGTTATCTTGACGGATGACCAGCCCAACCCCGTGCAGCAACCCACCCGGGCCAACATTATCCGGGCGTTTGGCTGGCTGGTGGCCAACGCGCAGCCCAACGATTCCCTTTTCCTACACTACTCGGGTGAGACTGATTTTCGAACGAGTTGTATAGTGTTTGGAGAGACTAACGGCAACTTTAGGCCACGGTGGACAAGCGGAGGACGTCGACGGCGACGAGGATGATGGCTACGATGAAGTCATCTATCCCGTTGACCACAAGCAGGCCGGTCATATTGTCGACGATGAGATTCATTTCCGCCTCGTCAAGCCTCTCCAGGCCGGCGTGCGTCTGACGGCCATCTTCGACTCGTGCCACAGCGCCACCGTCATGGACCTGCCTTATGTCTACTCCACCAAGGGTGTCTTGAAGGAGCCCAACTTGGCCAAGGAGGCTGGTCAGGGTCTCCTCGGTGCCCTGTCGTCCTACGCGTCTGGCGACATTGGCGGTGTGGCCAAGTCCATATTTGGGTTCGCAAAGACCGCTTACATGGGTGACGATGCGTACAAAAAGACAATGGACACGAGGACGTCGCCCGCGGATGTGGTGATGTGGTCGGGTAGCAAGGACGATCAAACCTCGTGAGTGAACCTCCTTTCGTTTTCGAAAAAAAAGCGACGAATCAAAATACTGACGCGGATTTCAGGGCCGACGCCAACATTGCGCAAAAGGCTACAGGCGCCATGTCGTATGCTTTTATTGCCGCGCTCAAGCAGAATCCTAGGCAGAGCTACGTCGAGCTGCTCAATAGTATCCGCGATATTCTGGAGGAAAAGTACACACAGAAGCCGCAGCTGTCGTGCAGCCATCCTTTGGGTTTGTCCCGCTCTCCTCCTTACGGTGTCTCTTGTGACAAGGATGCTAACCATCACAGATACGAATCTCTTGTTTGTTATGTAAAGCATATATATAACGCTCTACTATTTATATGTACAAAAGTGTCTTAGGCCGTGTCCAGTACAATCACCTCAGCCTCGACCTCACCGATGCTCTCCACTGCAATCTTGTCCCCTGCGTTCACGTTGTCAATGAAGGCACCGTCCCCCTCCTGCAGCTCGGCGTCCTCCCTGCCGTCCACCCTGATCTTTGCCTTGCCCTTCTTGGTCATGGGCACGTGAACATAGACCTTTCTCTTGGTCTGCTTGGTCGCTTTTGCGCCGACCACCCACTCAAACCTGCTCTCCGGCGCGATGATGCCCGCGCCCATCACAAAGTCTGCGTGGATGGGGATCGTACCGGGGATGGCCGGCTCGGCGTCCTTTTCCTCCTGCGCGCTCGCGTCCTCGCCGGCCTTCAAGGGGCTCAGGATCTTGACAAACTCCTTGCGCTTGTCCTCCTCGGCAAACGAGCGCGTGTGGTAGCGAGGCGTGAGGCCGCGCTTCCATGGGATCGCCCAGATCTGCAAAAAGTGCACCGTGTCCTTGGGGTGCTCGTTGAACTCCGAGTGCGCGATGCCGGTGCCGCCAGTGGTGAACTGGACGTCGCCGCGCTTCATGCGGTAGAACTTGTCCGAGGGACCGCCCTCCTTGCCCTTGGCGAGCATGGAGTCGCGGTGAGTGAGCTCGCCTGAGAGGACGTAGCTGAAGATCTCAAAGTCGCGGTGGGGGTGGGTCGGGAAGCCCGAGTTGGCCTTGACGCGGTCCTCGTTGAGGACGCGGAGGGCGCCAAAGTTGGTAAAGTCCGGGTGGTACCAGTTGGCGAAGGAGAAGGTGTGGTAGGTGTTGAGCCATCCGTGGTCGGCGTGGCCGCGGGTGGCGGACCTGTGGGGGGTGATTTTCGCGTGGTGCAGGGCTTTGGACATGATGCTGGTTTTGACGGCGTTGCTGGCGCTCATCTGTGATTGTGGGGAAATTGTGCGGGTGTTTGCTGTCCCTGAAATGGTAAAGGTGCTGCTGTTGCTGGTGCTGGTGTTGTTGTGTTGTACGAAGCTGGCGATGGCGTCTTTGACGGTGGTGGTGTATTGCGGGGCGATGAGGATGATGAGGATGGAAATTGAGGCGACCAAGATGGACAAGAGGGTTGATGAGCGCGACATATATACTATGAGATCTCACGAGAGTGAATGGGAAAGAACGCGAAAGAAGACGATGAAAAAAAAAAAAAAGATGTTTGATGAGAATTGATTACATGAGAGTGCGATTCTTTGAATAATTGCGAGGAAATGTAGTTGTAGCGTCTGCTGAGGGAGACTTACATAAAGATCAATCAGCAACGGCGGGGACCCCGTTTTGGCTGGTGGTGAGTGGTGATTACATCATGCTGAGCAGAGCGTTGTCAATCGCACGCTCTGGAGCTGTTCATCTTCCCACGCGACTTTGAGAATCACAGCTGGAAATGAAGACTGTATGAGTGTTACGCGCGATGTCAAGCAATAAGATGATATGAAATTCCCAAATTCTGAGAGGTTCCTGGATGGTCTAGGTAGAATACCTACCTGGTGCATCACGATAGCCAGACTGGGCCAGAGGGAAAAGTGGATCTCGATAGTCGATGCTCGATGTGGAGTCACGTGACGAGGCTCTCAGTTTCGTGCCGTCCGTCATCACACAAGGATCGTCTATCGATCGCCAGACTGCTCCAGCATGGTGGATGAAACATGGAACCGGCTACTCCCAAATCGCCGGTTCAGCCACAGACAAGGGTCTTCTCTGCTTTCTTGTTTTTTTCCCAAGCGGTGATGCCACATCTCGACGCTGTGAGCAGACCGAACCGTGGTCGATCTTCGTCGGACCCCGGTCACCAGCCACCTTTTGAGCGCCGAATTATGGGCCCCATCACCAGCCACCAGCCACTTTCTTTTCTCTCTCTCACTGTGAGAGGATGGACGGCAGCAAAACGAAACCACCTGCAGGCGCCCAACGACGCCAACGCATAACTGCAGCAACCGGTAGTTTTTCAATGCTTCAAAAACTTGCCGACTCTTTTCTCTCTTCTTGTTCTCAATTGCAACTTGCTCCCGATTTTTTGTTTCTTCATTTTTCATCATACCCACGATACAGCTGGTAAGTCTTGTCTC
Source organism: Parasarocladium wereldwijsianum (assembly GCA_036250105.1). Lineage (NCBI taxonomy): Eukaryota > Fungi > Ascomycota > Sordariomycetes > Hypocreales > Sarocladiaceae > Parasarocladium > Parasarocladium wereldwijsianum. The sequence goes on along the minus strand of JAXOUE010000022.1, from coordinate 206,712 downwards.
TCTCTCTCGTCTTGTCATTGTCTCAGACCCATTGGGCTAGGCTAGGGCGGTTAGTTTCCGCCCTCCCTCACCTCCCCTCCCCCACCATCTCCATCTCCATCTCCATCTCCCAGCTTTCACGCACGTTGCGGGAGGCTGGCGAGGCCGATGCTTCACCATCCCTCCTATACGTGAAGCACATCCATCCAGCCTCTCCTCTTCAGGGATCGCCCCGATCAGGAGAGGCCGGGCGTGTCATCTCATTCATGCTTCTCTTTCTGGTGTTTGATTTACCACGTCATTCTCAACCCAATCTTCCTTTTCCTCATCTCTGCTTCTCATGTCGCAACCATCTCGTCCTTGAGACGTCGATTTACGGAACCTGCCCAGCAATCCCATCATGAACTTTCAAAACATGAGTTTCACGGCTGTCGAGGAGCCTCGTATGTTCCTGTCATATTCTTGCAAGAGAAGACTACATTCATTAGCTGCATGGCACTAACGCACCTTGTCCACCCAGGTCCATGGCCGTATCCTCATAACTCACGAAGATCCATCCAGCCCACGCCCTCAACAACACACTCGCGATCAAATTCAAAACAGCATCCTGCGCCAGCACTGGCCACTCGCTCCTCACAACCAGCTCGTTCTACATCACCGCAACCACCTTCCACTCTTCCACCCTCTGCTTCAACGCCCTTCACCTACCCCAGCACCACACCCTCCGAGCCCTACGGGCCTGACCGACACCGCGCATTCCAGTCACAGACGGTGCCTGCCGTGCCAACACCGCCGCTGGCTTCGGGCGTGAGGTTCAACGAGTCCCAGTTGGCCATGTTCGCCGCCGATAATGCCGCCGCCAACCGCATGGCTAACATCAAGGATGAGCTGGCGTTAGCGGCCGGAAAAGTCACGCCTGGTGTGGATGACACCCCTTACATCCAGTACGCGATTGCCGCCTTGACGGGCGACCAGAGTGGTAGCCACACGGTCGGCTTCCCCTCGGGCACCTCAGCAACAGTTTCAGCAGGGAGGCCGTCAAACGATTACCAACGATCGCGGCAGCCTCACGACGAGCACGTCGGTTTCCTCTCCAGCCCGGCGGCGCCTCGGGCCGCTTTGCTCGACGACAGGGAAGAAGACTACCAAGATTACGGGAGCAGCATGCCGGCCCCGGTGCGGAGCCTCGCTTCCCGTCTACCCAAGCCCGAACGGGGTCCGACACCGGCAGCAGCCGCCAGCCCTTTCCTGAACCGGTCGGAGCCGCGGCACACGGAAGACGACACCTGGCTGCCCGTCGAGGCGGGAATCCGCGACCAGATCGACCCGGAGGGTCGTACCTACGCACCTCTCACCTACAAGCCGCGCATCCTGCGACCCTTCTCGATGCTGATCCTCATGACGCTCTGCACTCTGATGATCGCCGGGCTCGCGTTCTGCGGAGCCTACTCGGACCAGCACTCTGGGCTCGCCGCCTTTCCAGACACGATCTGGGGCGGTTACTACTTTGTCTTTCGCATCCTGCCACCGCTGCTGGCGGCGCTTATCCTGCTCTACGCGCAGGCAATTGTGACGGCTTCCACGCGAATCCTCCCCTTTTCGGCCCTGGCGAGTGAGGACCCGAGGAGGAGATACATGGCGCTCTTCCAGAAGCTCTACACGACGACGTTTCTGTGGCCGCGCATGCAGGGTCCGTGGCAGTTCAAGCTGTTCAGCGCCGTCACCACCCTGACGGCCTTGACGCTGCCTCTGCAGAGCTCTGCCTTCACCGTCCTCTACACAGACGGCGTCTGGGCGTGGGCGGCGGTGCAGGGCGTCGTATGGACCCTCGTCGCTCTCTATGCCATCCTCCTCGTGGCCACTGCCATCCTTATGATCTTTTGGTTCCACCAGTGGACCGGTCTTATCTGGGACGTCCGCTCGATCGGCACCCTGCTCCCCCTTCTCCACCGCAGCAACGGTCTTGAATCGTACGACGGCCTCGACACCCTCCCCAGCAACTCCAGTGCCTTTCGATCGCAGCTCAGAGACAGGTGCCTCGATCGGTTGGGCTACTGGCGCAAGAGGGACATGCACTCGGCCAGCATCTGGTACACCATCGGATCGTCGAGCCCGCATTCCGTCCCTGATCCGCAGACCGTCTCGGAGATTATGGGCAAGCGATCAAGCTATGAGAGCCTCGAAAGCCAAGACTTACACGTCAACAAAAACACCAAGGTCGTACCGGGCAACGCACAGGATGTGAGGAGCCAGCACCTCCCGTGGTGTCTCAGAGACGCCGTCCTGCTGGCAGCCTTGAGCGCGGCGGGTGTGCTGCTTCTCGCCCTTCTGGTCGTCTCATTCCTGCCGAGCACGCGCCTCGAGGACGGCTGGCGGCCTCTGCTCTCCGCGCGGCCGGACGCGGGGGCCTTCTCCCCCGCCAACTGGCTCTACAGCTTCCTGCCGTCTCTGATCGGCATGCTGCTGTTCCTGCTCTTCCAGAGCCTCGACATGGCGCTGCGCGTGCGCCAGCCGTGGGCTGAGCTGGGGGCGCTGAACGGCGCGACGGCGAGCAAGTCGCTGCTGGCGGATTACGCCGCGTGTCTGCCTTTCCAGGTCACTCTTCACGCGGCGAGGAACGGGCACTGGCGGGTAGCCATCACGAGTTTGATGAGCGTTCTGTTCGTCTTTATTCCCGTTCTCGGCGGCTCCATCTTCATGGCATTGACGGATCTGGCGGGCAACGTCAAAATGTACCCCTCCATGCCCATCTTCGGCGTCGTCCTGTTCCTCCTCTGCGCCTACCTCCTCTCTCTCTCGCTCCTCTTTCCCCGCCGCGCGGCCTTCCAGCTGCCCCACGCCGTCGACTCCCTCGCCGAGATCATCAGCTTCTGCACCGCGAGGGACGACCTCCTGCACGACGCGGCCTTTCGATCCGTGCGCTCGCAGCGGGATCTGGAGGATCGGCTGGGGGCCACCGCCACGAGGGATGGGGATAAGCGCGGGGAGAGTGTGTGGTTCTTTGGAATTGTGCCCGGCAGGGATGAGAACCGGCTGAGTGTGAGGAGGATGAAGAGGTTCACGGAGATGAGGATGAGGAGCAGGGGTAGCGATATGGTGTGAGCGCCATTCCGATGATAGTGCAAGAGCCTAGAGGTGGGGATTACAGACTATGAAGACATGCGACAGAGATGGAATGATTGGACGAGGTAATTTGGTTACGCACGACGGAGTTTGGGTTGGCATACTTTGCGGCGCATTTTGTTCTTTTCTTCTCTTTTCTGTTTTCCTGTTCCCTTTTTGCATAGCGGGCAATGGTTTTCTTTTTCGTTTTTTGACGTATTTGCCATATCCTGTTTATACTGTATATTCCTCCAAGCCGCACTTGCACCATTAGATTGCATCGCGGGGAAAATCTGTTGTTTATAGCCGGCGTTCAGGTATGGGCAAGAAGGAAAAAAAGAAACAGCCAAAGATGCGGATCGTCTTCTCCATTTTTTCCTCCTTTTCATCCCACTCTTTTTTCAGCTTGGTTTCACAATTTCGTTCTGGATGATTTGTTCACGCGCTGGAATGTTTGATAGATAGCCCGTTTTATGAAGACAGATGGCAATCTTAGATGAGAAACATTTTCCCACACACAGAGATGCAAGCCATGTGGCTCGAGGGGTTGAGTTCCCCACTGCATACCTTTGCATGGTGTTTTTTGTTTCGTTTTGTGTTTATTTACTCCCATAAGCGGATTGACAGAAAGAAAGAAAAAAGAAGAATCTCGATTATTCGTCCGAGTATCGGCATGAGGGGTTTCGAGTGATCTGCGGTCTGGGCCTTCTGCGACACAGGGAATGAGGATTTCGGATCGGGGTTTGGGGATCGGCGGATGGTGAATGCGCAACTTCGATGATTTGTTTTGCTTTTGTTTGTTTTGATTTTCCTCACAGGATCACCAGGGGGATGAAAACTTACGTACATGGCCCATGTGAGAATATCGTTGAGACCCAACCCGCTCAAACAGATGAAGGACCAAGCTCGTTGAAGCATCATGATAGGTATGAAAATAGTCTTGATGATATTCTTCATGGTATTCAGTAACGTAGTTTGACATTACATAACCGTAAGCTTCTTTCTCCGTCGTTTGATATTCATAGACTAGACATGACTCTTGCGAAAGCAGTGTCAGGCGTGAACCAAGAAAAGATTTAGAGTGTAGACAAAAAGCCACAAAAAAAGAAAACTCCACATGGGGAGAAAGTTGCACGAATGTGTTGGATTTGTGTTCGCATCGGCTCCTGTGCTTTGTTTTCGTCGATAGCTGACAGGAGCAATTGGAACATGACATAAAGGAAATGAGTCCCGCTTCGTCCACTGACAGTGGGACGTAATACGCGGGCTCGTGACAGTGAGTGACTGGCTGGTGAGGCGCGTTGATTGTAAGTGACGTTGAAGAAGAAAATCTCCGAGTGTAGTAAAAGTATGTTGTTGTGAAAGTCGTCGTTTCTGTCCGATCGACCACATGCAATATGAACCAGGGGGGGGAGCGGGGGGGAAACAAGTCATTGAGAGAGCTCATCCGCTGCGTCGACCGAGCATGCGGTTAAAGTAAGCTCCCTGCCTCTTCTTCCCCTCATGCTGGGCGTCCTTTTCCTGAGCAACAGGTGCGTGGGTCTTCCCCGAAGGCGCGGTCTTTGCGCGGTTCCTCTTGGGCACGCCCCCGTCTTGGTGCTCCCGCTTCCACTTTGCCTCGCTCTCTCCTCTCCTGTGAAATCGGAAGAAGCGCCGCGTTGCCGAGCTCGGCGGTTCTCCATCCTCGTCATCGCCTGTTGACCGGTCCTCATCCTCCTCTTCGTCATCGTCCCAGTCGAAGTAGGAGTGACGCTCGAGGGTGGAGGGGTGGTCTGGGCGGAGGGGACGAGGTGGCGCCATACCCATGGGAGGGACAGGAAAAAGGAGAGAGGAGGGGGAGGGAGTGGGCATGGGAGAGGGGTCTGGAGAGGGTAAGGGTGATCGAGGAACCATGATAATGGTATGGCAAGAGTCAGAGGAGAAAGGTTTGGAGGTTTCGAAGGACGTGGCGGGGCGATCTTGAATAGGAGAGAAGGCGCGGGTACGGCGCTCATCTGGTGTGAGGGGGCGCGCGGTGAGGTTTCTTGAATTAAATGCGTGCGGTGACGTGGCGAAGGCGGCGGTAATGTGAGCCTGGCCTTCCTCTACACACGGCGTGAGTTGGAGAGGACTAGGTCGTGCAGGTCGTGAAGGTCTGGCGAGGGCTGAAGGCTGCGGTACTTGGAGCGTGGCAGGCGACGAGGGCCGGGAGGTCTCTTTGCTTGGTGACGCGGGCCGAGAGCTGCTCTTGCCATGCCATGACGGCTGGAGAGAAGACACCCTGGGCAGAGGCTGCGCCGAGGTTCTAGGAAAGGCAGAGTATGTCGCTGCAGGCTTACGAGTGTGTTGCTGTGGTGGGGAGTTGGGAAGGGGCCAATTGGCGTTGCGTTGAGGCTCGACCGCTGAGCTGGTTGGTGAGAGCAGAGCTGGATATTGCTTCTTATCCTTCACTTGCTCTGTGAGCTTCTCCTCGGCCGGTTTGCCATCCGCGGGCCAGAAAGAATCCCAAAGCTGAGCCTCGTGTGCATGGTTGCGTTGGTAGTCGTCGTCAAGAGAGACTTCAGAGTTATCGGTGTGGTCATCGATCAGGCCAGGAGCTGAGGCTTCGGACCCTAGTGATGACCTGTTGGACTTGGGATAGTAAATATCCCTGGCAGAGCCAAAGTTGTCCTTTCCATTATTGTTCTTTCTTGGATATGAGTAGTTGGCCACGGGGTAGTACTTGTTGACCAGTGTGAGGTCAAGCAGCTTTCCCCTTGAACCGTCCATCGTGCTGATATGTGTTGCTGAATTGGTCGGTCAGGATCCAGAGACCAGGCTGAGGCTCGAAATTAGGAATTCATTAGAGTGCAAAAACAACGTTGTGTAGTCTTGAGCACGGTTCAATCGACATAGGGGGAAGGGGGATTGCTCAGATGCGAGGGCCGGTATCATATATCTCTGTCGTCCCGGGGAGAGGATCGATCGACCAAGACTGCACTTTCCCCCCCTTCACATCAAAACATACAACCCGGGAAGGCCATTTCTGAGACAGAGACACACAGGGCACCGGAGCACAGGTGTGGCGCGGCTCCTCTCGACACATCGAGGGCACCCTCCTGCGAACTTGTCGATCCACTAGAACGGAGAGACATTCCAACAGGAGGGCAGGTCTGGCCACGATTTTGGCCTGCAAGAGGCTTTTCACAGGCATGCACTCGACCTCCAAACGGGCCGCCGGCCTCGATCTGGTATTCGACACTGGTCGTAGTGTGCTTTCCTCATCTTCCCCGATTTCGTATCGGCGAGAGGCTGGAGACGATCGGGCCCCAGAGCTGGAAATGAGATCAGTGCGGAGAGCGTCGACCTCGTCAGGGCATGTCCCCTTACCCCCTTCCCCTGCCCTGCCGGCCTGCCTGCCGATTCCTAGATCTTGGGAGAGGATCGCCAGAAGCAATGCGATGGAGATATCTTCAACGGCCGATGTCAGGGTGTTTCTTGGCGCCATATATCGCTGCATGGCGTGGTGAAGGGGGCGGCTTTACAGCAGTGCCCTCGCGTTTGCCACTGCAGGGAGGCCGCAGCCCACCCCCTTGGGCCCCTTGTCTTCGAACCCTTCCTCTTCTTCTTTCCCCACGCGACTCCTATCCCATCCCAGTGTCGATCACATCAATCGACTTTTCGATAATCGCATAAGACGTCGGTGTTCAGCTGTGATGCTCTGGAGGAGGAGGCATCTAGACCATCATAGCCAGCAACACACTCGCACCTGGTTGCCCAGCATAGCGCGATCAGCGGGTCTGTCAGGCAGCAACTTATCGTCTTTTCGATCATGACTCGGTCACCTGCTAGGCGACGGCAAGGCAGAAAAGAGGCTGTGGAATTCAAATCTTACGCGCGCGCAGCTGAGCACGAGAGCTTTCCCATCCCGCAGATCATCGGCACATCCACAAACTCAGATTGACAGATATGGATGGCGAGCGACCGGACAACCAGAAATCTGCTGTATCAAGTATGTGTTTGTGTGTGTGCCTTCTCAAAGGCCCAGTACAGAGTAACGGGATGTCTCTCCGTAAGGCTGGCAGGGGTGAGGAAGATCAGTCTCTCCCAGAAAGGGCAGACTCTCGCGCCTGCATGACGCATGTTGCGGATGGTGTCCCCTTCTGGGGGCAGTTTCCGCCGCGGAGAGGCGGAACAACCGTTGGACTGGGTTTGCTTCACAGCCCAGTGACCGGCTCATGTGGAGGATGCGTGTCTCTCGATCCGTTCAAAAGGCTGATGAGCCAGAGAGCTCCTGCGGCTTGCGTGACTTATGACCACATGGCTTGATATTGAGTAGGAGCCTGGACATGTTCCGAAAACTACGATAGAAGCTCGAAGCGCAACTGTTTGGATACTTTTTAGTTTACTGAAGCCTCCAAGGTAGGGTGCCGATTGCCAGTGGACTTGGACCATGCAGCTTGGGTACTCCTCGAGAGGAGCCTGTCTCACCTTGGCAAGGGAGGCTGGTAAGCTTGGTGACTGGTCACTTCGACGTGTGAATCAGAGACAGAAAGGAGGCCTGGCGTCGGCTTGACAACCCGGAGAGAACGCGCAACGTCTGATGTTGGCACGAGGCGATTTGATGAAAGGCTAAGGATGGCGATTGCGTGCAAGTCGGAGAGCGACGTCAACTCGCATAACGTGGGAGCACGTGACTTGAGGTCTCATATTGAGCTACCCTGGATAGGGTTTGAATGGCATGAAGCAACGAGTATTCCCCTGGGTTAGGTAGGGGAATTCAGGGTTTATATGAACAACAATGGTATGGTTTTGGGATATCGTTTTATTTCTCTATTGAACTTGATTGCATCCTCACCCTTCGAAGCGGTGATATATGATAAGGCTTGTTCGTTCATCACATGCAGTATCGCTCTGCAGTTTGTGCAAACGTTGAAGTCAAGTACAAAGACTCCCAACATTACCAGCTCTCTTGATCCCAGGCAAATAACGATATGTACGTCAACTCGATGCATCTAAAGTTAACTCGCACTTATACGCTCTGCATGATATGACGACTCCATGATCAATAAATTCTACCCAACTACTCTGTATGCCTGGCGGGACTGCAGGTCGCGCATGCTAATTGTCGCGTCACGTGACGCACCAGAAAGTCGGGCGACCGCTACAAGACACAGGAAGACGAACTGATCTGGCTTCTTTCCGCAAAAGCCACTGTCGCAGTGATAATCCACAGAAGGCAAGGGTCATTCTGTTTAATTATTCTCCGAGCGTGCATTGGAAGCCCCTCTTCAAGCGATGCATTTTTAGCAAGTTGATTAGCTGGACAGAAATGGGATTTAGGCCCAGTCGCTCGGGCCGTATCTCTGGTGGTCTGACTTAGAAGGCTTGAACATGCGACATCCAGCAGCTTTGTGCAGGGCGCAACCTGGGACGGTTTATTGGCCCTAGGGAAAGCCCTGGCTTTGGACAAGGTTTTGCAGGCCGTTCTCTCGTCACATCCTGCACTTGCAACATGTGAGATGAGTCCAGCGCCACGCAGGTGGTCATCACAGAGGCTCACAGAGGCCAGCAGCGGCTTCGACCCCTGCAGATGGTCCCTCAGGTGGCTGGGATGACCGCTCGTCAAGTTGCTTCTGTGTATTAGACACCGGCAGAAGACGATGACAGGAGGAACCAAGGCAAGCAAGCAGGCAGGCAGTTCGCAGGCCTGCACACGGCACCACTCGCAGACATTGTGCACAGTACTGTACAGACCGGCCACGTTAGGCGTGGTGACGATGGCGGCCAGCACAGTGACGTGTACAGGAGCCAAGTGGGTGCGGTTTGCATCGCACCTGGAGCCAACAGCCATCTTCCCTGCATAATCGAGGGCATCTCATCTCGTCCGGCAGGGCGCCATCAGAAACCAAGACCAGTTTTCCCCCACTGTCCGGTGCGCAAGTCTGTCGGAACGAACCAAGACGGGACTGGCAAGCGCCGCGAGGGAAAGCAAAGGGAGCTAAACCGAATTGCTGTCTTCGTGGTCTTCCCTCTCTTTCTGGCTCTCATCTCCCTCCCCTTCATCCAATCCGTCTTGTTGGGCTTCTCAATGCGTGGCCTCGCGACAGAGTGACAGGATTCGTGGCCTCTCAATTCTGATGGTGTCGCATTGCGCTCTCTAAGAGTTCGGCCTGGCCACCAATAGCCACGGGGGCAGACGAAGGAGGCGAGGCGAGGCGACTGTGAACGAATTGAGCGCTCGAGAGCATTGAGTTGCGACACTTGTCAAGAGGGAAGACGACGCGAGGTGACCCTGGGCAAGCAGAAACCGAGCCAGAGATTCCAAACACGACCCGAAGCGAGACGACGCGCTCAGAGCCCTTAAACCGCAAGCTGGAGACAGACATTGAAGGACGAGAGATGCCAGGACCAGCTCGTGCGACCGATTGCTGCGACCACTTATCAAGCCTGACATTGGCACTGTCTATCCTTTTGCCGTTGGGCTTGGATTGTGATCATTGAATCCGACTGACGCACCGAAACAAGACAGAGAGGGAAGGGAGGGTGTGCATAGTCCTGGAAAGCGTGAGCCCGCTAAGCCAATCGTGCCGTGAGGTCACCAGCCACCAGCCTCCTCTATTTCAGGCAGTGGGTACTTGCCGCCAGCACACATTCGCGGCTACAGCGCGCGGTACCGATCCCGGTCACCAGCCACCGGCTTTTCGTCCCTGTCGCGCTCGTATTCGCACAGCGCTTACCTGCCTCCCTGCCCTGCTTCTCAACCACCACGAGAAGCTCCCCCAAACCGACGTGGAAAGCAAGCTGAGCTGAGCTGAGCTGAGCTGTCCACCGCCCTTTGCTCCTACGGGAAACCTGGTTTTCATTCCCCAGAGACCATCATCTTTTGTCAGACCATCTGCTCTGCATTCCATCCCTCTCCTATACAGCATTGTTCTTCATCGACCGACACACACAAGCTCGGCTGCTCCCGCTTGGCTGCGACACCGGTCAGGCACTCTATCCCATCTTTTGCCATTTCGACCTCGTCATTGTACTGTAGCGTTCAGCTCTCTATCGCGATTCAGAGAGCTTACTTTTCAACTCTTTCAACCATTGGGCCGTCTCTGTCAGAGCGTACGTTGCTAGACAGCCCGTTGCCGTCAACAGTAACCCAAGAGCTTCCAGCCCACCACAAGCAGGCCCCAAGCCCTCCTCAGGCTCTGGTGATCCACGACCAACATAGTCGTGGCCACCAGGCGCTTGCGAATTGTCTCCCAAACCAGAGACACTGTCCTTTACCGCAGACGTGTCGTCCCCACGATATTCTTCTGCTTCTAACGACGTCTACGAGATCAACGAACCTACGAACCCAACCCAGCAACGTCAGCAGCCTGCCGTAACGCCTCCCGACGCTGATCGCGAGGAGCCACCATATTCTGCAACTCCTGTTTCCCAGCAGCTTTCCCTTCGTCGAACTCCGCGCTTGCAGTTCACTCCGAGCCCCGACCCTCCTCGCCAGCTTCATCTGGCGGCCGCTTCTGTTGGCTTCAGTCCGAGACCGAGCCCATCACCGAGTGCTCGACCCAGTACCCCATCGACTACCTCTTTTCGGAGTCGCAAGGAGGCTGAGGGCCAACTTCTGCAACCACCCTACCCGACTGTAGAGGAGAGGCCGAATGTCCGTCGTCCTCGCATCCCCTCCCAAGAACTAAGCGAGGAACCTACTGAAGAGTCCTCTGAGCCTCCAGACCCTGATCCTGCGCGCCGAGCTCGTTCGCTCGCGGAGCACCACGCGCAGCACAAAGAAACTCGCAGCGCACCTCGGGTTTCGAGGCACACTCGCAGTGCTATCCTTTACACCCTAGAAGAGGCACTTCGAACGCCTAATCCCTTCACCCCCGACCTCGTCGAGGAGTCCTCGGACATGGCTGACCTCATGGGAGGCAGCGCGCATGCGCCCACCTCCAACGGGAACAGTGGACATGCTTCGCGTCGCCCAACAGCGGGCCCCCAGCCCACGGGCTCACCTTCCGGCATCAGAGGTCCTAGAATGATCATGCAGGAGCGTGCCGCCCGCGAGGCACGACAGCGCGCCGAAGCAGAGCAGCAGCAACTCGAGCGCGCTCGTGCCGAGCAGGAAGCGCAGCTTCTGGAGCAAGCAAGGAAACGGAACGCGGAACGTCGGCCTGCTGGCGTTGCTACCGCACCAGGCAATGCCGGGCTTGGTGCACAGATCCCTACGGCCCAAAATACCCATAGCCGTACTCAGTCAAGTGGTGCACAGCCTCGAAAGCACCAGAACAATCCCACGAACATAGAGGCGCAAGATCCGCAGACATCAGGGTCTCGCTACGAATCCAGCCGGTCCCAACAGCAAATACCACAGCAGGCTTATCAAAATGCACCTCAAACCCAGGAGCAACCTGCTCAGCCACATAAGGCACAGCAGTCGACTACGGTCGCACAGACCGGCGAGGCCTCACTGCGGGACTCTGGTGGCTCAAAGCCGAGAAGCTCGTTCCCGCATGCTTTTGAGCGATGGGAGACCTTGTCTGCGCACTGGGAAGGCTTAACAAGCTACTGGATTCGCAAGTTGGAGCAAAACAAGGACGACATCAACCGTGATCCTGTCAGCCAGCAGCTTGCTCGCCAGGTGACTGACCTGTCTGCCGCGGGCGCCAACCTCTTCCACGCCGTAGTCGAGCTGCAACGACTACGCGCCAGCTCTGAGCGCAAGTTTCAGCGATGGTTCTTTGAGACCAGAGCGGAGCTCGAGCGCGCACAGGAGAACAATGGGCAGCTCGAGCTGGCGCTTGAGCAGGAGAGGCGAGATCGCGCTGACGCCATTCGCGGTGCCGTGGACCACGAGCGTGGGACCTCGAAAGCCCAGCAGCAGCTTGCCGAGATGCGCAAGGAGCTCGCCATCTCCAAGGAAGAAGCCAGGCGAGCCTGGGAGGAGCTCGGCCGCCGTGAGAACGAGGAGCGTGAACGGACTCTGTCCCTTCAAGCCGGCAACCCTACGGTGGTTGGTGGCGTGCAGGTGGTTCCCATGCTTCCCGGTGTTACTATCCGCCACTCCAGCGCAAATCCCGAGCAGCAGCAGCAGCAGCAGCAATACTCTCAGAGCTCTCTTCACGAGCAACAAAATGCACCACCGGTGCAGCGCCAGTCACAGAACGAAGCGCCCCCGGAGGCGTACTACCGCTCTCAAGATCCTACCGGACATTCGTCACCCCGTCGTCCCTCTGGCCACGACGATGGCAGCGATGGCGAGTACTTGATGGATGCCCAGGGCAACTTTGTCCTCGACATTCACGGGCGCAAGGTTCCTTTCAACCCGGCACCGTCTACCCTTTCTGGTTCCGACACTGGCGCAGACGATTACGATACACCGGCGACCACCAACCCGCCCAGCGGAGCCACGGAACTGCCCAAGCAGCAGCAGCCGCCGCCGCCACAAGTCCCTCAACCCCCTCCCCCTGGCACGAGCGCCGGTAATGCGCAGTGGACAGGCGCGTACTCCTCGCCTCAGGACTACACGGGTCAGGGCTACGGTGCGCCCGGATGGGAGACCGTACCGAGGCACCATCATCCCACGAGGCTGAGTGATGTGATCGAGGAGGAGGACGAGCGCAGCCGTGCCAGCACCAGCCACTTTAGCCGTGGTCCACCCATGGGGTGAGTGCGCGCGACTTTGGCGGGATTCGACTCACGATGAAACGCATTGCTTGTATTGCGACCAAAAGGCTCGACGGGTTTTTGTGAATTGGCATGCATGACTTTCTGATGAACGCGCGGCGTGGAGGCGTTGCTATTTTCATTTTTCTTGATCTCTTTCCCTCATAATGATGACTACTACGAACAGCATGCACAAAAAAGGGGGGTTTGATATGGCATTGTGGATTGGCAAGAGAGAGAGAGAGAGTGTGTGTGTTTATGACTTTTGGTAACTGACATATTTTGGAGGATGCGCGGTATTTGCGGGGTTTCGGTCCCTTCTTTCCAATTCTGGCCCTCTTCTCGTTCATCTTTTTCTTGTTTTTGGTCTCTTAATGGATACTTGACTGTTCTCTTCCGATCTTTTTCTGTCGTGCCAGCTCCGCGTCTGTCTCGCATAATCTCGTCTTCTCTTTATCCCGTCTTTGGTCCAATTTGCTTTGCTTCTGAAAAAAAAAAAGGGGGGGGGGGGACTGTTGTCTCACCTTGATATGAGCAAGCAGGAATTTCTTGCAACCAAGCGGTCCGTAATTGAGACGAATGAATCTGACGTGACGCTGTTTCACCATCTGAGTCGTCGGCCGGGACATTGATGACATTCGTAATATATGTACAAAATGATAACTTTTTTCTTCTTCTGGGAAATCTATACCAAACTTGCCCGCGTCCGGATCGCCATGAATACCCGTTCAGGTGTTCCCACCTGTTATGTAGTTCTCTCAAAAACAGCACGCTCTGATTGTTCAAACCTGCCCAAACACCGTCCACCCGCCCACTGTGCCCGCCTTCCTTGCTGTCTCAACCTCTTCCAGCTCCAGCTTTTCGCCCTCGGCCAGGATCCTCTCCCGATGCCACGGCCCGACAAACATGCCCTCGGGATCCACCCTGTTCCTCACCTCCCTGAACTCCTCCAAATCCTTGCCAAAAAAGGACTCAATCTCGGGACGGTACGTGTGGAAGTTCTTGGCCCAGTGCGGGCGTCCGCCGAGGTCCTTCATGAGGTGCTCGAAGCCTTGGTAGTAGCGGTCCGTGGCGGGCGGATCCCACCAGTAGGGGCGGTACATGATGGCGTTGAGGTAGAGAGTCGGCCCGACAGAGGAGGTGGGATCGAGAAATGGGCGGGGGTTGGTGTTATGTGTTGTGTCGCTGACGCGGACCTCGACGGGAGCGTGAACGTACAGTCCCTCAGCAGAGAAAGGGATACCATGAGGCACAAAGTCAGGGTGGTCGGGCGTCAGGCAGTTAAGCCAGCATCCGAGACGGCGCAGGGCCTCGGGGCCCTTTTCGAGGGGGATGGCCCATTCGTTGACGTATTGTGAATAGAGGCAGTTGAGGAGGAGGGCTTGACGGCTAGGCTGGACCGCTGAAGACGTTGTCCCGTTCTTGAAACCGTACTGCATGCCAAAGACGAACCACTCAATCCACGGACACAAGCGAGGAATGAAGTGCGCAAGGAAGAGGAGGTTGTGGTAGACGTAATAGCCCACGGAGCCATCGTAATAGCTCTTCACCGGCTGGCGCTCTTCTTCCTCGGTCTTGTCAGCCTGCCAGACGACGGCTCGCCTTGTATACGGGAACCACCACACCCTCACAAAGTCGCCGAGCGTCCAGAGATCCTTGTCCCAAGCGTCAAGCATCTTCTTGTCGCTGTCGACGACCTGTCTCCACTTGAGCTTGAAAGCTGGCACCGCGCGCACTGTAACTTCGGCGATGATACCCAGTGCGCCGAGGGAGAGAAGACCGGCGCGGTAGAGATCAGGGTTGGAGTCAGCTGAGCAGAATTTCGTGGTACCGTCGGCGAGGGTAATCTTCAGGGACATGATGTCTTCGGACATTAATCCGTGGTGTACACTGCTGCCGTGCGTACCCGTCGAGATGGCACCCGCGATCGACTGCTCGTTGATGCTGCCGAGGTTGGGCATAGCCAAGCCAAGCTTGTCAAGCTCGTCGCAAAGGGTGTAGAGACGGATTCCGGCCTGCACTGTCACGCAGCCCGTCGCCTTGTCCACAGACAGGACTTTGTTGAAGTTGTCGAGGTTCACGAGCCAGCTGGAGGTGCAGGTGATGTTGGAAGGCGAGTGGCCGCAGCCAGCCGTGACAAGTCGTTTCCGGCATTTGCGCGCCAAGGTGACGACTTTTTCGAGTTCAGAGAGCGACTCGGGCTGAATGTAGAGCTCTGGGAGGGAGGCGAACGTTCGCGCCCACGTATGATGGACGTGGTGTCTTCGCGCGCGGAAAGGAACGCCATCGGCGCTGCGGCCGTCGAGCTCGGCCTGCACAAGAGGATGCATCGAGTTGGTGGCAGTTGTGGTCGGATCGGAAAGGGTAGGAGGAGTATTGCCGACGATCGCCGTTCGTATGCGACGAGAATGCGGCAAAGGTCCAACAAGACGAAGTGAGAGGGATGGAGGGAGGGCAAGAGAGAAAACTAAAGTCTGACTCGTTCTTGGGGACGTTCGATGGTGATATATGAGATTGCAATCACGGTATGCGCCGCTAGTGGATGAATGCGGATGCACTGGGACGGCCGGACGCGGAGAATTCCTCTCGATTCCCTTGTGGCCAGGGTCACCGTCGCAGAAAAGGTCGCAAAAGTCGCAGGCAGAGGAAGCCAGCCACGATCTCAAGTACAGGAGTGGATGTGCTGGCCCCGGCTGCAAGTGGGGATGCTTTTTTGCTTTAATCGTGTGGTGGATGCCGTATCTGCTGTCTTTCGGAATACATGCGATATTAGACTACCAGGCAGACGAACATCCAGAGGAGCGGGACAGGTAGCTTGCAGAGAGAGCAAAATTGATCGGTCGCTATGTCGTTGACAGCTCTCGCAAGCGTGGGTGCATCGCATGCAGGTGTCACCTTGGGGCCGTTGTGAACCTCGTCGTACCTTGCCAGTTGCATAGACTAGGCCCAAGGATGCGAGATGCGACGAGCGAGCATCGACGAGTCATCGAAATCCCAGATTGCCCATGGTCGGCCCATCACCCACAATCGCGGGACCAGCACGGCATGATTGGACCCTATGAGGCGGCCTGTATCTGAATGGTCGAGACCAAAAGACAGTGCTGGGCTTGACAACACCTGGCAAACCCCTGAGGTGGAAATTTCGATGAGTAACAAGAGCGATGATGATGGCATTTGAGTTTCTGACGTTGCGATCGGCAAAAGGCAAAACCAGACGTGGTCGCGTTTCCTTGTGATAGCTGAGCATAGGAATTGTGGCTGAGGCGTTGCTGCCTGACTACCTGTGGCTGGACTGTGGCTAGTGAAACATCGCTGCCTGGCTGACCGTGAATCGGCAATCAGAGACGGCTCGAACCTGACCTTGGATCTCGCATTCTACAAGTACAACATGGGAGAAACACTCGGGTATTATCATAATCATCGCTACTCTGGTCCCTCGCACCCTAATCGGACAACAAAATCATGACGCCGTCTCCTTCACAGACCCTCCCTTCTCGGGAGTACCAGGCACTGTCGAGTTGCTGTCCTCGCTTAAAGCCTCGCTATGCATAACTTGGCTCGGCTTCTTCCCTGTGAACATCACCTTCATCACCCTGATGATAGTCGCCCTGCTTTCCCAAGCCGGATAGATGCCGACCGCCATGACCGAGCCGAAGATCCAGATCAAACTCACTGTCACCCAGCCAGTGAAGAACTTCTTGGAGAAGACGTATCCAGATCCGTACATTGGCATCGGCCACAATACCAGGAAGGATAACGCTAGAACTGTGCAGAAAATACAAGCGATCTTGAAAGACTTTTGCAGCTGCTTCTGTTCGGCCTCTTCGTCCGCCTGCTTGCGCAACTCCTGCTGGCGCTGTCTCTCCTCGTCGACGCCCGCGGCATCGAGAATATCATTGTCGTCGGCTTGTCGGATCTCCTTCATCGATTCCCAGTCGTACTTGTCCACGCCGAAGATGGCCGTCAGGATGGCAATGTAGACCAATGGCGAAAGCAGAGCCGTGACGTTGCCAGCAAGCATGGGGTCGTTGGACCCTGTGCAGGTAACATCAAGCTTGCCGCATGTCTTGCTTGCTGTGACGAGCCAGGCCACGATCGCGGAGATGGCGCCCAGGATGGGTGCCAAAGTGACTGCCCACTTGTTCTGACCGGACCAGAGCAGAGAAAGCGTGGCCGGGATTACAGCGGACGAAAGGAGCACTCCCATCAGCAGATACAAGTAGCCCATCGAGATGCCGTTGTACCAAAGACCGACAGAGACGCAGCAGATGATGACCGCGAACACTACCATGCTGACGTGCGAGATGTACATCAGACGCCTGCCGCTAGCGCCCGGGTTGAAGTACGTGCGGTAGATGTCGTAGGTGAAGATGGAGGACGTGGCCACAAGCTCAGAGTTGAACGAGGAGGTGACTGCAAAGAAGATCAAAATCAGGGTTGCGAGAGCGCCACCCTTGCCCAGGAGAGCGACAGCAGCATACGGAAGGACAAGGCCGGCGGAGACATCGGCCTCGCTCATCCGCTCCGGAAAAGTGGGGAAAGACGGGCTTGACTCCAAAGCCAGAGCGGCGAGCCCCATCGTCGTGCTCGTGAGCCACGGGATCGCGAACCACGCCAAACCTCCCATCACGTATCCAGGCAACGCATGCACAGGATGTGCTGCAATTGAGCGGTTGTGATATGCATTATCAAGGAAGACTGTTGAGAAATTACCGACGATGTTCTATTTTATTCATTAACAAATGCAACAATCACGCTGGCGGAGAGATTCTGAGGATGGGGGCGGAGGAATCGTCGGGAGACGCGGGTGGGTTGCGGGGTGAATGAAAAAGGTGTGGGGTGGAGACATACGATGACAAAGAAGGTAATTCCTCCAGTCGACTTGAAAGTCAGGTAGCTGCCCTCTTTGTTGCCCTCGACAGGATGCGCAGCAGCGGCCTTGATCAGACGGTCGTAGACGGCAGCTGGGCTCCCCAGCTCAGCGTGCGAAGTGTAAGTGGTCAGGGCAAAGGTGATGACAATGATCAGTACTGCCAGACCGTGGATATAATCCGTGATGAAGGTGGCCTTCAATCCGCCAATGAAGGTATAGGCGACGACAGGAACGGGTAGCAGGAAGATGGCTGCCACAGCGTGCATGCCCGTCAAGGCGTTGATGGTTGCCGCGCCGCCGGCAATTAGCATCAGCGACACCAACACGTTCGTCGCGAGACCAAACATGATCAGGGTGAAATGCGCAGCCGTTCCGTACCGGGCCTTGACAAGCTCGAGGAAAGTATGAGCGTTGGGTGCGCGTCTCTTCAAGGTGATGGCGAGCGTTGCAAACAGAATGATCTGCACACACGCGCCCGAGGCATACCAGAAGGGGCCGGAAACACCATATCGGTAGCAGACGGCAGTGGACTGCAAGAGAGTGGCGGCCCAGGTCCAGGAAGAGACGACGGCGGCGGCGACCAGACCGGATTTGACGGAGCGGCCTGCCGTCGTGAACATTTCGGACGTTTGGACTTCATTGTTGAATCGCTTGAGGATATGGGTCAGGGCAATCTAATATCGAGAGACTGGTCAGATCACCGCACTTCACCAGGCTTCTCGGTTGACTTTACCATGAAGAGGGCGAACACGCCACCGACACCGAGGACGATGCCATAGCCCACACCCTGCGACAAGGTGGGACCAACGCTGACGGTCATAATGATCTAAAACAGGCTGGTGCTTCAATCACAGGTTCAAGGCCTTTACCGATCAAAGAGAAGTTGGTTGCTGAAGAGGAAAGCCAAACGAGTTTGATCATGCGACGTCACTCAAGTCATATAAACCATCAGAACAACCGCCACTCAGATAAGAAATTATTTCATGATCTGGAGGCGTCTCCAACTCCTTCCGAACTTCGGCGAGTGCCCCCAACGTACATGGATAGGTAGTTGTAAAACCCCATGTCTACGAGCCAATGTCGACGCCGTGCCTCAATTAATCTTCAATGACAAGAAACGCTAGACTTGTGACGAGGAAACCCTTTTTTTGCACCCGAGATAAGATAGGAAGATTGGCGAAATCCTGGGTGAACCCCAGATACGACGCGGGTCCTGAGCCCAAGAAACCCCCCATCTTTGACGCCCGCAAGCTGTCCGCCCACATGGTGGGCCGTGAGATATGCGGGAACCGACGGTGAGGGGTGATCCGGGGAACGAGGGGCCTTTGGTGTCTGTCGGAGGAATATGGCTTTCGACTTTGGAGGGCTGGAGTGAACTGTAGTCGCATGCGAACTCGCACAGCTCGAGGCAAGGTGAGATATCGCGACGAGGTCCAGGACCAGATATGGACGACCATGGGCAAAGCACAACAATACAAGCTCTTGAGCCGCTAAGTTGCAATCGCACAGCGACAGCCAAGCTTTGGAAAGCGCCTTCTCGATGATGCGGACCGTGGGAAGTTCAAAAGATTCGACGGCGACATCCTCGATCGGGAAATACCTGGACAAATCCTCATGACAAACAGCCCATGGGCGCGTCAGAACTAGGGGACCATGCGACTAACCTGGTCGCGCGACAGCCAGCCTTGTGTCTATCTCTGATAAGACGCTGCCGGTCTGACGGTCGGACGAATGAGACGCGCGACATTGGTATGATTGCCAAGCGGTCTCACATGCGCGATATCGCCAGAAACGACGTTGATAAGGAGCCCCCATTTCGTGTACTAGAGACGAATGAGGATCGTCGCCCCCTGGTTTCCCCTTTGTCATCATATTGCCCGGGAGGAGCTGGCAGAATGTGGAATAGCGCCAGGCTTAGGGTTACTATCAGCTGCGATCAACGCGGGCTTTATCTGCATAACCTTGCACAAGCAGCATAATTGCAAGGATAGACGGCAGGAATTGAGACACGACAGTAACAGGGTGCGTCCGATATCGCGTTGACACGAAACTATATTCAACAGGGTCTCTCACCGGGCTATAGGTTTTTCAGGATTGGTCCTTTGTAAGCTTGCTGCTGCTGCCTATAGCCCTTTCTTCTCTTCTACCCCCACGATGCGTCAAAAACATAGCTCACGGCGAATTGCCGATGGATATGCGATCATATAAGCCGAAGGCCCAGATCAATCCTCATTTGGCGCAAGTACGCCTCCAGTGATCATGCAAATTGTTTGCTGTGGCCTTGTATGCCATGCTTGAACCCATTGATCTCGAAGGGTCCCTGGTGGACGGCCTCCTTGACTTGACAGGATCTGACTGATCTTTATGTTTCCCAAAACCACCCTAAGCTCTATATGTGTGTCTAGAAGGTAGCAGAAATCGTCGCTGGCTCTCTAACGTATCAAGAAGATCTGGTCTCGTCTTACTCTTACAACCCCAATCCCCCGATTCGTCGTACAATCTTCCTACGGCAGCAGTTTTACTTCCGTAGCAATGCCTCTCGGAATATCCTGACCCAGTCGTGCGCGATCAGCGCCGTGTCCCACGCTTCGCCCTCCCTACCCACCTCTCTCGCGATGCTCGTCACTTCACTCGTCACCCCCGGCGTATCTTTCAAACCGCACGGATCGAACCTCTCCCAGGGGTTCCTTCTCACGTCATCGCCCGCTCTCGTCGGAACATCAACATTCAAGGACATGCCCAATCCGGTAATGTGCCGTCTGTGATGCACCCCGAGCGCGGCGATCTTGCGCCCAGGACGGCCGCTCTCGTCCGGCACCCAAACGCCAGGCGCGTCGGGTGTCGTCACGGTGCTGATGCCAAATTGGTCGACGAGGAGCCTCCGGGTGGTGTTTTCGAGGGTTGCGGCATAGGAAGAGACGGTGAAAGTGGCGTAGCGGGAGGAGCGCATGTCGAGGATGGGCCAGATGACGAGCTGGCCCGGGCCGTGGTAGGTGGTGAGACCGCCTCGCATGGTGCTGCGGATGACAGGCTTGGCGGTAAAGTCGAGACGTCGCCCGTCGCCTCGCTGGAGGAGAATGTCGAGGTCTCTTGTTAGGATACCCGACTCCTCGCTCGTCATGGCGTCCTGCCGGCGGCCGAGGGTGTATGTGGGTTCCGCCTCAAAAGTCAGCACGACGGGCGTGGGCTCATTCTGGCCGGCGTCCACCATCACGCCGCGCTGTTCATCCTCGACCTTGAGGCGTTTCCAGCTCATAAACTCGTCGTGGTACGCCTCGTGGACCCGCTGGGCCTCATCGTAAGAGACGGTGCCATCAAAATGCCTATGTCGCAGTATATCCCCTGAATATGAGGCGTCTGTGGTGCTGCTCATCCAGTGACGGCAGGATGCTGCGCTGGAGGTCTTTGTGTGCGGTTTTGCCGCATGGCGCAGCAGGAAGCCGATGTATCGTGATTTCGGCATT
The DNA here is from genome assembly GCA_036250105.1 of Parasarocladium wereldwijsianum. Classification (NCBI taxonomy): domain Eukaryota; kingdom Fungi; phylum Ascomycota; class Sordariomycetes; order Hypocreales; family Sarocladiaceae; genus Parasarocladium; species Parasarocladium wereldwijsianum. The sequence continues at coordinate 185,676 of JAXOUE010000022.1, read as the reverse complement.
GTTAAACCCCCGTGATTGCGTCTGAACGTGACAACGGAGGCATGAGAGAGAGAGTATGAGTGAAACGTGATTATTTTCAGGGTTAGGAGTTTATCCAATTGGGTTAGGGTCAGAGGTAACGGCGTCGTGCATTTGTCTACGAGGTTTGTCCAGAGTGAGTGAAGCTTTGTTGCCTTGCTCCTGAACGACAGCGATACACCAGTTCAGCCGACGAACTGCAAATTGATCCGGCTCGAGGTTGATCTTACCCTACACCACAGGGTTGGCAAAAATCAGAGGATGCGATGGCAGAAAATCCCAAGACTGATGGCAACCGGATCTAGACCAGTCCGACCCATTTCGGTCGTCACCGCCACAAGATCCCTGCTTGCGCGGCCCAGAGGCCGACCAGGGGGTGGGCTTCGATGACATCAACGCAGCATCCGAACAGCCGGAAACGACTATCGTAGGTGTTTTTTCTCCGATGATTATAGAGGTCTGATGATGCCCTCGTCTTCCCCCCCCTACGCCGGAGGCGGAAGTTAAAGAAGGTTTGCCGCTAGAGGATTTGCGGCGACGGCGGGGCACGCTGGCAAGCAGGGAAGTTGGGGAGAGTAGTGAGGTAGGTAATAATTAGAGGGTAATGAGCGAATGGTGAGATGGTGGCTGTGAGGTCGAGTCGAGGTGTTGCATGTCGTCATCCCTGCGAAAGCCCAGAGCCCCAAAGTGCCCACTGAGTTCAGGCCGTGCATGCTAGAGGTGTACTTCTTGGGAAGTGATGCGTAATACACAATTATGAGTACAATGCTATCATCGACTTTGCATCTTAGCCAGTCTTATTCCGTAGCTCTTGCAGATCATGGGCACTCGGCACTTGCTTCCAGATCGCGCGACTCTTTTGGGGGATGAGGACCCTCGCATCGCAGGTCGATCGGGCAAGCTGAGTGAAACGAAGGATCGTGGGATGCTGATTAGGACATGCAGTTGTCAGATTGCCATAACATGCTACGGATTGAAACAAACTGACCCTTGCCTCCGAGCCGTGGGAAAGAAATCAACAGCCGAGACACGGAAAGGAGAGACAGCTTGGGCATCAGCTCACTTCAAACCCCTGGTAAAGAAGGCATGGAAACCCAACGACAGACCACCTGTGTGACGACCTACCAGTACTGTAGACTAGCTACCAGCACAGCATAGCACAGCACAGCATGTTGAACACACGGCTGGCAGCCCAGCCCACATTTCCAGCTTGTCCCTCTTTGGGGTCGGGCGTCCGGCTCGGGCCCTCAGCCAGATAGACTATGTACGTGTAGCCAGCCAGCCAAGCCGATCACCCAGCCAGCCAGCCAGCCAGCCATGACCGTCTAGACTATCTGCCTCCCCCCGAAAAGAGAGGGAAAACAGGTCTTTGGACCAGCTGGTTTTTTGTTTTAGCGTTTCCTCTCAGAACTAATCATCGAACCCATCCCGAAAAGAGGCCTAGTCTCGTATCTTTCAGAGGCTACGTTGTCGTGGCGCGGCACGCGCTGGCCAGACTACATTGTGCCGCCACGGGATCCCCCAGCATTAATTACCATTAGCAGCATTAGCATCACCGGCATCGTCGTCATAACCATCATCATCATCATCACCCTCCTCCTCCTCCCCCCGACCTCGACAACTGCAGTGACGCACTTGGCCTTTCCTGCTTTGGGGCCTCGAACCTTTTTTTTTTTTTTTTCAACAAGTTCCTCTTGTTCGATTACAACCCTCCTCTTATTATTTCAGCTCCGTCGCGCCCACTCGACCTCTCGGTTGCTTCATTTCCACCCAAAGCATCCCCAGGTCATCGCCCTTGCTTCAATAAAGCTCAATCGTCACCAGTTCGCCCTTTTTCTCCTCTCTCCGCCCAGGCCTCTGCACAGACCCAAAACAGCAACAAGCTCTCTCCTAATTCCACACCAATCCGACTCTCGACGCAAGCCGACCCCCCCCCGGGCCGTCGCAAAAACAGGAAAACTACCAAACTAGACTTTGCTCAATCTCTCACCTTTTCAAAGTCTGCCCTTTGCGCCGCTTCCTGCACTCTGCAGGGTTTTCATGAATTGATTGGACTGAGCACATCCCTTTCCTTGCGACTTTTGCAGCACCGCTCACAATGAAGAGTGAGTACTTTCCTTGATTCCTTTGTTTGACTGTCAAAGGAGCCTCAAGGCCCGCCCCCACCAATCGTGCATTACTGTGCCTTCGGTAATCGTGCGGATGAGGGGGTCCTGGTGAGGGCGCGCCATCATGCAAGCCTCAACCTCAAACCATATCCTCACCCTCAGTCCCTGCCTGCATCTATTCTCATCAACATCGACCCTCACCATCGCTTCTCAATGACACTCCACTGACAGCAAAACCAGAATCCATCGTCGGCATCGCCGGCCTCATTCTCATCGCCGGCTCCCTCCTCCTCTTGTGGTTCATCATTCTCTCTGGCATCACCAGCACCACCCCCCTCGACAAGGTCTACTTCCTCCGCGCGGACACCTCCGGTATCAGCGGCGCCCGCCCCATCACCCAATGGACCTATTTCAAATTCTGCGGCGACAACAACGAGAACTGCGGCAAGGCGCGTCCCGCCCCTGCGTTCGGCAAGGCCTGGGACAGCCGCCCGCGCGACGCCCCCTCTGAGCTCGTCGGCTCGTACGGTGGCGGCACCACAGCCTACCACTACTTCTACATGTGGCGCTTCGGCTGGGTCTTCTTCCTCATCACCCTCTTCTTCGAGACCCTCGCCTTCTTCACCGGCTTCATCGCCTGCTGCGGAAGACTGGGTGCCGCCGTTGCTGGCCTCATGGCCGCCACGGCCCTTTTCTTCCACTCCATTGCCACCTCGCTGATGACGTAAGTCCCTTCCCCGTAGTCCTCGATGTGCTCAAACAGACCATAGCTGACGTGAGAATAAATTAGCGCCACTTTCGTTCAGGCTCGCGACGCATTTAAGGATGCCGGACGCTCTGCTAGTCTCGGCAGTTACGCCTTCGGTTTCGCCTGGGGCTCCTGGGCCGCCCTCTTCCTCGCCACCGTCTGCTTCTTCCTCGGCCTCCTCGGCGGCGACAGGTCAGCCGCCAAGCGCAACAGCACAATCAACGGCGCGGACGCCGCTGGCGGTGGCTTCATGTCCCGTTTCCGCCGCAACCGCTCGGTCCGCAGCAGGAGGTCCTACGACGGCCGCCGCGTCAAGGAGGAGTACTCTTAGTGGAGTAACGAATGGTAGCCGAGTCATATTCGGGGGTTTTGGGGGTACGATGACCTTGCCAGTCTCGCTTCGCTTGTCTCTCATGATGAGGGAAGCGAGAAACTCAAGACTGAGGGCTGGCAAACGACCATCATCGGAATTTCGCTGGCCAAACTCGCAACGACTTTTACTCATCACTGCGGCTGCTCGTGGCAATTTGCACTTGGCGCAGTCCTTGAGGTCGGCAAATTCATCGCCCCTCCACAAGTCACCCACTGAATCGATTACGACTGCGCGGAAAACCCCAATATCGCGACACAGCCTGTATCTGTTTCACGTTTTACATGTTTATGCTGTATGTTTTAATGAATCGTAGGGGTGTTACCTTCTCTCTTGGCTCGGGCGAAGGTTTCCTTTGACGAGAGAGGGAATGATACGTAACACACCCAAAACGAAAGTAATAATGTCTTTAAGGTCCAAAGGGGGGAGGGGCTTCATATGTTTAATTTCTGTCATACCATTGGCGATGTTGGCTGGTTTTACCTTGTATGACAGTGTATCAGTCACTCGCTTTTCGCCTGTTTATATTTTCGAGAGGGGAAAGCGAAGTTGAGCCTCTAAGATATGTGGGAGAAGGATGAGGAGAATGAAGGAGTGTGGTGAAACGGCAGATATGAAATACGACACCAACATTGGATATATCTGGCTCGCCTTGACCCGTCTGTATGCATGCTGGCTTTCAATCCCACGTTGCGAAACACAACAAAAAGAAACAAAATAATGATGCTCGCTGCAATGGCCAACTGACACTTCTACAATACCAAAGGCTTGAACATAACATGTAATATGTACTCTCTCACCCTCTACGTACTTTCATATCCTCTAGTCTCTCCCGCCCAACCCTGTGACACAGAATCAACTCATTCCAACGCCGGCGGACTGACGCTATCCAGAGGGGCAGCATGGAGCGCAGGCCTCGATGATTCCGCCTTATCCTCTCCGGACGCCTTCCTCGCCATCACACCTTTCACCCACGCAGCCACCTCCGCATCCTCGGTCACCGAACTCAGCTGCATCTTGCCCACTGCGTCCGCCACGGCATCTGCTTCCTCGCCCTCCTCCGCCTCCTCCGCGATGGTGTGCGGCTTAGACAACGGATCGAGCCAGGGGTGCTTGAGGAGCATGGCGTAGGGGGGTCGCAGTTTGGGGATCTTGTGGAGGCACTTTTGGACAAAATCGCGTGCGGTGTCGGAGTAGCCCTCCTCGGGGAGGGAAGGTGGTTCGCCTTCGACGATGGCCTGTTGGCAGTTTTCTTGTTAGTGATGCCCTTTTCGACGATATTGGGATTGACCGAGCAGTGTTGAATACTCACGTTGAGCTGACTGAAGATGCTTTGGGACACTTCGGGAGGGTAGGGGTACGCCCCCTTGGCACACTCGATAATCGTCAACCCCAAGCTCCAAATGTCACTCTGAACACTGTAAGTTCCATCCGCGTTACCAGACTGCGCCATCCCGCCGCCTGCGATCCTCTCTGGCGCCATATAGCTCTGACAGCCAATGTTGGTTTTGGCTATACTCGCCACCAGGTTCCCGCTGACGCCAAAGTCGCAAATCTTGACCTGGCCTCGCGAGTTGACGAGAATGTTGGTCGGCTTCACGTCGCGGTGGATAATGTTGTGGTCATCTTTGAGGGATCGGAGGCCCTGCACGGTCGAGTAGGTAATTTTGCGCAACACGTTTTCCGGGATGCCGCCGCTGTAGAGCTTATCGATGGACCCGCCGTCCATGTACTCGATGCAAATGTACACGGCACCCTCCTGGAAGAAAGCGCCATAGAAGTCGATGATGTAGGGTGAGACGCATTCGTGAAGGATAACCAGCTCCTTCAGAATTGTGGTGAACTTGGCATCGTCAAGCTCTAATCGAATTTCCTTCATCGCCATGGTGATCCCTGTCGTGCCATCCTCAGCAGGCGCAGCAGCATCTTCACCGTCTTCTGACTTTCTCACCGGCGAGGGATCTGACTGCGACTGGTGGAGGTGCTTGTGTTTCGCACCGGAAAAGCCGTGCCCGAATCGTGGGACCCGTGGGCGCGTGTGCTTGACTTTGTACACAGTGCCATAGTTGCCCTTGCCCAGCTCGTCGAGCTTCTCAACCTCGTCTAATGAGATGCTGAAGGTCTGTCCGTTGGAAAAGTTGACTCCCTCGCGCGTGATCGTGGCGGCGCCGTCAAAGGTGATCCAGCCTTTGTCCGTGTCAATGTACTTTTTGAAGTCGTCCATCTGCGACCGCGGCTGCTGGCTTCCCCCGTTAGCGGCGTGGTCGCCGCCGCTGCCAGTGATATCAGACAGCTTCAGGCCACCACCAGGCCTTCCTGGTCGTTGCATGCCGGGTGCAGGTTTGGCACCACCACCCATGTCTGAGAGCGAGAGACCTTTTCCTCCCATCATCTGTTGACGGCGCGCTGCCAGCCCAGTCGCTGGTATGGCTGGCGAGGAATTTGGATGCTGTGGCGGACCGGGTCTCTGCGGCATACCTGGCATCCGGAGGCCAAACCCATTAGACATTGGACCTCCTGGGCCTGGTGATGCGGGATTAGCCGAGCTTGCTGGGCCTTTTTGCATTCTTTGCTGGTGCAACGCTCTAGCCTTAGCCATTGCGCTGTTGTTGTCGAGGGTGCCTGTACTCCCGGCAAAAGAGGACGAGGACGAGATCGGCTTCCTGGCTGCCCCCAGCATACCGATCGCCGTCGAGCTTGGGTTCAGAGTGCGAGGATCTGATACGGATCGTAGGCTGGGCACACGTTTCGGTATCTCGCTGGGACTCTCGAGCCCTCCGTCCAGCGGAGTGCTTGCGGCGGATGAGGTGTCGTCGGAACCGGTTGGTGAGCCTGGCGAGGCGAGCTCCTTTTCATAACCGACCATTTCGTCTGGCGTGGCCGGAATCGAGTCTGTGCCGCTCATGGTAATGGCGTGCGGCAACAAATGCCGAGGCTCTTGATTCTGACAAGTACGTCGATCGAAATGTACGATGGCGCCTTATGACGGAACAGTACGTTGGGCTTGAAAAAAGTCGAATAATGTGGGAAAGAGTCGAGCTTCGAAACCCGGACAGAAAGACGGGAGAGGGGCAGTGGAATGGCCGGGGTGGGGTCGCGATCGCGGGTTTGGTTTGGAGATGGATTGTTGCAGGTTGGTAATAAGAGATGAGGTCGATGCAAGCAGAGCTAGCGATAGCGGGAAGAGTGCAGAAAATCGGGCGGCAAAGAGTGGCCGGATGGGGGATCCTTCTTGGGTCTAGGTCTTGGCACCGCCAATGTTGAAATCAGAGAAACGAGACTGCCTCACTCTCTCTCGGTCTCTTTCTCGTGTAGCGGTGATAAAGGGTCTTTCTCTTTTGATTCAAAGCTTGGGCGAGGGTGGAGCAAGAAGAGCGAAACCTGTCACTCGTACAAGTACGCGCAATCCACGAGGCAAATGGTCACGTCGGGCAGTCGATCAATTCCTCAAGACCTAGAAGCCTGGTGAAGATCGCGCGGCTGGGGTACGGGGACTTGGGACTTGGATTCTGACAAGTCCAGGGCCTGGATCTCGATGGCGCCAGCAAGCAGGGCAGTGCTGAGGGGTCGTGGAGTCGCTCTCGTCGAGGGAGTGCAGTTTGCTGCAAGCGGGGTTTGCAGATGTCGATGGCACGCCGCGCCGATCTTCGTTGGGAGAGTGTGAGTGATGAGGTCGATAACACGCAATAAGACGGACTTTGGTGCAGTGAATGGATGATCCAGGCACGACAACGGCGGATGGATGCGCAGCGTCGATGCCAGGATTAGCTGCAGCCTTGCAAATCGACGCGACTGAAGCCAGAAGGTAACGCCACAGTGCACCGCCACACTTGCAACAGACACCCGCAAAGTTGAATTGAGATGAAGTTTGTCTTGGATCTAGTTGCATGTAATGTGTTTATCCGAGTGACATCTGATGCTCCTATGAAGTATTCTGCGATTTATTTGGGGAAGAATAATCCGCCTTTCATGGTGCACGGCATTGATACCTGCTCTTGAGCGTAAAAATGAGTTATCATCACAAAGCAAGGATGGCTTCCAAGATAGGCGACGATCCCAGATGCAATGACGTTATCCTCTTCTTGCTGCTTATGAGGCGGGCATGCACAAGCATAGCCAAGTCATCAATTTAGTCACCCTATTGACACAAGCACCTCGCCAACTTTTGACATGAGAGAATTGCAAAAGGGTTCAAAAATTGAGACAAGGCTGAGACGAGGCAAGCCCAACAGGGTAGGTTTCGAAATCACTCGTCGGATGGGCGGAAACATACGTGAACGCTTTCATATTGTCAACTAAAGACATCCCCGTCAACTAGCAATTGCCTGGTTAGCTCAATCGGTAGAGCGTCAGACTCTTATTCAAGAGATCATGACATCTGAAGGCTGCGGGTTCGACCCCCGCATCGGGCTATTCCTATACAAACTCGATTGAGGACCTCTTTTTTCTTTCTTTTTCTTTTCTTGCGCCGTGCAGAACTGAAGCGAGCAACTATGTTGGCAATAATTAGGTCGAAGTCAGACAGGTGATAGAAATTATGTATTTTTCTTTCCGAAGCTGCTTATCAGCCTGCACTGTGTGACACTGTAGCTAGCGTCCCAACCAAATGGAAGCTCCTCAAAATGAGGAGCAGCTCTGCTGGCTGTCGTCAGAGGCGTGCAAGGGGGTTCGGACAATGTGGTCCGGGAGTGTCTGGCTGCCTGGTCGATGCGCCTCTGAAGTTCGATGACGGTGGCAGCCACTTTGCTACCAGCGCAGTGTCAGGGAGTTGAGCTAACCACGTCAGAATGGGTGTCAGTTGGCACGACGAGCAGGTCCATTTAAACCCACGCTTCTTGCGATAGCGATATCAGATTCAGGGCCTAAGCTCGGAATGACGAAACTGCGTGGCTTTCCCTGGACGGCAGTCGAATCAAAGTCCAGCCCCGGGCCACGAGGGCACGAGTCCCGCTAATTAATTCTTGTTTTCCTAGTGCGACTCAACACTCCCGGTGATGCGAGCAAGCCTGATGATAATCGCACTCATACAGGTTCTGGGAGAGTGGCAGTGCTGCAAACCTTCTTGCCTTCCTCGGGGGACGCGCACCTTCTGTAGCGTTGTACTCGGACACCACGAGCAATAAACTTTAGCGGCTACGCATGTCCTGCAACCACACTATTCAAAGTCTCTACTGGCGCTGGGGGGCGATTTTGGTTTTCCCGTCGGCTCCCTCACGTTCTGTATCCGGGTAGCCAAGTCCAAATAAAGTCGCGTCACGACCGAGACAAGGTCTGATCGGTACCTAGCAGCTACCGCATGCCCCACCTATCTTATTCTGGCGTTTGGCCTAATCAAACTCAGCTCCCGATGCGCGGCCGGCCTTGATCGCCTGCGCGCATCACCTGTCGTGCTATCCGTCTATCGCTCGCCCAACCGCTCGCTCAGTCTGTTGGAACTTTCGTCTTCATTCTCTCTCCGGCTTTCGTCAAACAATGATCCATTGTCTCTCCAGCACCGGCACCCGAACATACAGATAGTACCGGACGATTTGCCGACGCGAACTGCATCTTCGACGCCCGTGAAACGAGCTAGGTTTTTGGGGCGCGCTCTCGCAAAGAACACACACAATATATCGTCGTGCACGCGACCAAACCGACTGTTGTATCTCTTTTCACAAGGACAATCGATCAACCGTCAGACTTTGCGCAAGAGTGATGAACTACTTTTCAGAATCTGGGCGGTTTACGCCATCCGCCTTTCGCCTGCAACGCCTAGCCCAGGATGCCTACGACATGCCCTTGCGCAACTTCGAAAATACCCACGATACTCATCCATCGCTCGCACATCTCTGTCTCCTCGTATTCGAGGCCGTTTTGGAGGTTGTGTGCGTCAGTCTGCCAGGTTACATTGTCGCCCGACTCGGACATTTCGATGCCGATAAGCAGAAATTCCTGGCCAACCTCAATGTGATGCTATTCACGCCATGCCTGAGTACGTACTGATCCACGGATTTTGTGACTGTTTGGTCCGTGTGTCTCGTCATTAACGCCAATGTTAGTCTTCACAAAGCTGGCATCGCAGCTCAACGCCGAGAAATTGACCGATCTTGCCATTATTCCCGCAATCTTCATCGTTCAAACCCTCGTCTCATGGGTCGTATCCATTGTGATTGCCAAACTCTTTCGCTTCAACAAACGAGCATCAAACTTTGTTACGGCGATGGGAGTCTTCGGAAACTCCAATTCTCTGCCAATTTCTTTGGTGCTGTCACTCTCGCAGACCATCAAGGGCCTCCACTGGGATCGGATTCCAGGTGACAACGACGACGAGGTCGGCGCTCGCGGAATCCTTTATCTCTTGATTTTCCAGCAGCTTGGTCAGCTAGTGCGCTGGAGTTGGGGGTATCACGTCCTTCTTGCACCCAAGGACAAATACGAAGAGTACCAGGATGAGATTACGGAGGAGGGACATCAGCCCCAACAATCGGAATCCCGCAACGAGCATCGTGATGAGCGTCATGCTGAGCATGAGACTCAACCCCTCATCGAAGCACTTGATGGCGAGACGGATGACGGCTATTCTACCCACAGCTTCGACTCTCAAGGCTACGAACCGGCAGGTCGTACCCCTGTCGCTGGCGCCTCTCATGCCTCTCTCAACGATTTGAACCGCAACAACGAACTGAGCCGCAGTCAAGACTCAATCCAGAAGAAGCTTGCCAAAAACCCGACGGCCCTTGCAGGCAATCGCCCTGCGCGCAATGGCACTAATAGCGACATGCTGTCGTTCCCTCGCATTCACAATGACAATGATGCGGAGGAGGATTCTGCGGAAAACGCCGGCGTTATCGCGAAGACCAAGCACCGTGTTAAGCAAGGCCTGATGGCCGTGCGCAAGAAGATCGGTGCCGCTGCCGATTCCGTTTACGAGAGCCTCCCCAAGCCCTTCAAGCAGATTTTGTCCTTTGTGAAGCGAGTTGCGCAAAAGTTCTATGCATTCCTTTGGGAGTTCATGAATCCTCCATTGTGGGCTATGCTCATCGCTATTGTCGTTGCGTCCGTGCCCAGTCTGCAAAAGACATTCTTCGAAGAGGAGTCTTTTGTTAACAACAGTGTCACGAGTGCGATCGCCTCCAGCGGTGGTGTTGCGGTGCCGCTCATTCTGGTTGTGCTGGGAGCCAACCTTGCTCGCAACACGATGGCCAAGGACGACGAGATTCTCGACCCGGAGGAAGAGACTATGGGAACTAGGCTGATGGTGGCCGCACTGATCAGCCGCATGCTGCTTCCCACTGCCATCATGGCGCCGATGCTGGCCCTGACGGCCAAGTATCTCAACGTCAGCATCCTCGATGATCCTATTTTCATCATTGTATGTTTCTTGCTCAGCGGAGCGCCTTCCGCTCTGCAACTTGCACAGATTTGCCAGATCAACGGAGTGTTTGAGAAAACCATGGGTAGGCTCTTGTTCCAGAGCTACGTTATTTGGTATGTGATCACAATGAATATTTCAACTCACGCAGTTACTAATATGTTTTTGATAGGATTCTTCCCTCCACTCTCATTCTGGTCATGCTGGCACTTGAGGTGGTTGAATGGGCTAGGTGAGGTTGAGCACGGTCTTGGGAGAGAAGCCTGCCTGTCGGCTTGGTTCATCATCATTGGCATCAATATTTTGGAGCGTGTTTATTTATTTATTCGAAATTGGCACTTGGATTTGAGGTTCGCATCAGGGTTTAGGAAAAGCGTCGCGATTAGTTGAGTTTATTTGGGTCGTCATCGCAGAGTCAGTGTCAACCTGGCAGAGTGCACGGGCTCTCAGGCAAGGTTCAACAGTCATTATCGAAAACATCTAAAAGTTAATCTCGCGCTCATCGCTTCTGTGAATGTTATGAATCGGCATGATATCACAGCCGCCATAGTGCCGATATTGAGCTCGTAGTTTTCTTGCATGCCAGGCCTTTCGGTTCACCAATCTGACACAGCAAAACTAGCTTGAACCGTTCACCATCCCATCGCCATTCGGAACCAACGCCAGATCTCTTACATTTCCTTTCCAGTCACTTATCCTGACATCTTTGATATCCACCACGATAACCCTCACCTCCTCGCCACCCAACAAGTGGGCTTTCCGGCCATGCTCATCCGCCGTCTCACTCCTCGAGAGAGTCGGCACGTCGCCTTCTTCGTAGGTGTTGTTTTCGAGATGCTGTTCGCAGAGAAACTTTTCCTCGTCGGAGCCGACGGGGGCGAGGCGAGCGGCGCCGCCGATGGTGGCGGAGATGGAGGACACAGCGGAGGAGTTGAGGGAGAGGAGGAGGGAGGCGAGAGAGGAGGGAGCTTCGGGGGGTGGTGAGCCGCCTGATGGGCGACGACCGTGGGGAGGACGGTGGGAGACCCCTGGAAAAGTGTTGGTTTGACCAGAACGCGCGCAGACAAGTTAAAAATTGTGGAGGGGGAGGCGAGTAACATACAATCGTGAACTAGAAGGGAGACGGATGGGTTGGAGACGATATTTGTGATCTTTCGCGACGACGCGTTGGTCGTCATGACGATGACGGGGGAGGAGTTGTATGGTGAGGTCGGAAGGTATGTGTAGTTCATCAATGACACGTGAGGCGTGTTATCGGAGCATGTTGCGAGATGAAGCTATCACAGAGACGCGTGTTAGCCGAGAATACGCTGCTGGTTGATGAGAGAGAGGGTGGGGGAGGGGCAGGAAAGCCATACAAAGCGAGCGTTTTCGAGGCATTGAATGACTTCATCTGGGAGGGACGTGGTGGTCTGCTTGTTGCAGTCACCTTGAGAGGCTTCGTAGTTGAGTGGAATCTTGTCCATATTGGTGATTGATGGTGGTTGGCTTGCCGTGAAAGAGGTTGTTTAGCGCTGGAGAAAAGCGTCGTAGCTGCAAGCTGGGTCGTGATGATGATGTGATGGTAGATCTTGGGTTGGGTGGGTCGAATGATAAGCCGGCAATCGCTTATCGGGGTTGGGCAGCCCACCCAGGACCAGGGCCACATCGAGGAGATGCGTCCTTTGGCAGATCGCGAGCTATTCACACGTAGAGAAATGAGAAACCAAGCATTCCCGACCACTGCATCAATGATCAACTCGAGAAATTTGTCAATTCTTGCCAATGTGTGGCTTGCCATGTGAGTTCAGCCACATCTGTCAGGTGACCCCCATGGGGTAGTGTGGCTAATGACTACTGTTGAGCTCGACCCGAGATCTGGGACGGGCATGGCGCGGAGGATATTGCGATCCTCTGGAGTGGAAAGTTGACTGAACTTAAAGCCGAGAAAGCCAAAAGCACCAAAGCAAACTGTCGCAGCCGGCATAGTGCGGCAGTGAAGTGGTGATCACGCTGCCAGTTGAGCTTGTCCCCATGCACGGGTAACGTCGGCTCGGTGGGGGCCGACGGTCTTCCCCATGTTCTCGGCTTAAGCCTCGCTTTCACGAGGGCTTCGCAAATCCTCATTCCCGTTCCTCATTTTTTGTCTGTTCCTCATCTTCATCCTCCCTCAGTTCTCTCCAATCGTTCCTCAAACCATCATCGTTGACCGGAGCTGGTTTCTTCATTGAATTACTCTCAGTCTGACATCCGGGTACACACTTTGCACAAGTCACAATGCGCTCCATCCGGGCCAGGCGCCTGCCATTGAGGCAGCGAGCCCTTCCTCGCCTCATGTCCACATCGTCCAGCGCAACACCCAAAGCTGGTGCCCTTACCTCCGTTCTCATCGCCAATCGCGGCGAGATCGCCATCCGCATCAACAAGACCGCCGAGAAGATGGGTATCAAAGCCACAACGGTCTACACAGACGTCGATGCCTCCTCGTGGCATGCCTCCTCCTCCCCACACTCTCTGGCGCTAGGCCCCGCAAACGGGTACCTCGACGGTGACAAGATCATCGCCCTTGCGAAGAAGCATGGCATCCAGGCCCTGCATCCGGGTTACGGGTTCCTTTCAGAGAACTACAAGTTTGCGGAAAAGTGCGAGCAGGAGGGCATCGTTTTCGTCGGGCCGCCCGCGAAGGCCATGGCGGACATGGGAAACAAGGCGAGGAGCAAGGAGATCATGGAGGATGCAAACGTGCCTTGCGTCCCGGGTTACCATGGAAGCGAGCAGGGCGTTGAGGAGCTGCTGGCTCACGCAAAGAAGATTGAATTCCCCGTGCTGCTCAAGAGTGTAAGAGGTGGTGGTGGTAAGGGAATGCGTATCGTCATGAAGGAGGAGGAGTTTGTTGCACAGCTCGCGAGCGCGAGGGCAGAGGCAAAGGCGTCCTTTGGCGAAGGTGGTGAGGTGATGCTGGTCGAGAAGTACATTGTCCGTCCTCGGCACGTGGAGGTGCAGGTGTTTGCGGATAAGCATGGCAACACGCTCGCGCTCGGTGAGCGTGACTGCAGTGTGCAGAGGCGACACCAAAAGATCCTCGAAGAGTCACCGGCGCCCGACTTGGATGACGTGACCCGCTACGATCTGTGGGATAAGGCATGCAAGGCGGCCTCGGCCGTCGGATACGTTGGTGCCGGCACCGTTGAGTTCATTCTCGACAAGGACAGCGGCAAGTTTTACTTTATGGAGATGAACACCCGTCTTCAGGTCGAACATCCTGTCACAGAAATGGTCACCGGCCTGGATCTCGTAGAGTGGCAGTTCCGCGTGGCGGCTGGCGAAAAGCTGCCTCTGACGCAGGACCAAGTTGTCGAGAGCATGAAGCAGAGGGGCGCGGCCATCGAAGCGCGAATCTACGCCGAGAACCCGGAGAAGGGGTTCATCCCAGACTCAGGCACTCTCGTGCACGCATACCTTCCGGAGGGTGTACGTGCAGATGAGGATGTGCGCCTGGATTGGGGTTTCGGTCCTGGCAGCACCATCTCAGAGGCTTACGACGGTATGATCGCCAAGCTGATCGTCCGCGGCGAGACACGCGAACGCGCCATTGCAAAGATGGCATCTGTTCTGCGATCATACGAGGTGGTCGGCGTCGCCACCAACGTTGAGTTCCTCAAGCGACTCTGCGAGACGGATGCTTTCATCGAGGGTGACGTCGAGACGGGCTTCATCGACAAGTGGAGGCAAGAGCTCTTCGCACCGCGACACATTACCGACGAGGTGTTTGCGCAGGCCGCGCTCGGAGTGATGAGTCTGCAGCTGGACAGCCAAGCGCCGCACGGCCAGACCCTCGGCTTCGGCGAGGCCAGCGCGTTGGCGGAGAGGAAGGTGGCCTTCAAGGTGCTCGACGGCTTCAGCGAGCAAGAAGGCGAGATCGTCGAGGCGAGCATCACGCAGACGGGACACAACCTCTACAACGTTTCCATCTCCCGGAAAGGCAACGAGACGCCGCAGGTGTTCCTCAACCTCGCTTCCACTCCAAGCAAGGATGGTAAGCTCGTCAAGCTTGAGTCATTCTTCCCCATGCAGAGGATCGAGTCCACCATCGTCCCGCAGCTCGTCGAGGATGCGCACAACAACAGCAAGATCACCGTCTTCCAGCACGGTGTCAAGACTGACTTGGCGCTACTTCACCCTGGATGGTACGAGAAGGCCCTGGGCCTGAAGGAAGCGGCATCATCGGTCGCGGCGCCTATGCCTTGCAAGATTCTCAAGAATGAAGTCGTGGAGGGCCAGGAGGTCAAGAAGGGATCGCCCCTTGTTGTGTATGTCCCCTTCCCATTCAAAATGATCATTAGGATGACAATTACTAACCAATCACAGGATCGAGTCGATGAAGATGGAGACTGTCATTCGATCACCGCAGGACGGTGTGATCAAGAAGTTGGCGCACAAAGAAGGAGTGAGTACACCGTTGTTTGATATCAAAGACAGTCGACTAACTCATTTAATAGGATATCTGTAAAGCTGGCACTGTATTGGTTCTGTTTGAGGAGGAGGCCAAGGAGTCATAGAGGCTCAAAAGAGAATTGCATAAAATAACGCGCAAATGATTATGTACTGGTTATAGTTAAGCCAAGGTCGAACAAGTTCCAAACTCCATGAACCCCAATATGCACGCCTGCTCTGAAATTCCTGATTCCGTTCGCCGTGCCCTCTCGGGAATTGAAGGTCCTCATCGCGTCCTCATGCTCTTATAATCTGAGGGCAAATGCCGCTTCAGCTTTGATTTCTTGGCCGCGCCGCGAATCTTTTTCCACCACGACGTCGCCCGTTTCTCAAAGTCTTCCTGGCCGGCCGTCACGAAATCAGATGAAGAGAATCTGTGCAAAAGGTCCTGCTTCATCGCCAGCGTGATGAACCCCAGTACAAAGGCTAGCCAGGCCAAGGTCCCCTTCGTCCCCAAAAACTGGTTCCCGCCTCGGAACTCGACCGTTCCCGTACACCTTCCCGTCTTGGGATGCGGAAAGGTGTTTTGAAAATTCCACAACACATACCGATCCCCTTGCATGTACAGATACAAGTCCACCTCATGCCTGCAAGCCCGAATCGCATCTGCCACCTTCCCCAGGCTCGTTGCGCTCCGGCCCCATGCCAGCGTCTCACTGAGGCCAGATCCGGGACTGCGACTGTTTTTCACGCAAAACTGGTTCTCGCGACGGGTCGGCGGCAGGATAGCGTCGACAAAGTCTTGGTGGACGATACTGGCAAAGGCGATGCGTTTGAGGGCCTTGAGGTGGAACTTTGAGGAGGAGTTGGCCGGGGTGACGTGGACGTGCCCGCCGCACGAGGGGTCGCGCTGGGGTTTAAAGTGAACGCGCATGGCCTCCCAAAAGTCGGAGATGATTTGGCCCATGGGGAGGGTGGTGTTGAGTTTGGGTGAGACGACCTCCATGCAGACTGATCTCATTGTCAGAAGGATGCCATCTTGCTGTAAAGGTGAGGGACTTACCATAAGGCCGCGGTCTCTTGAGCGAACCGTCGCGTGTGACAAACCATTTCCCGCCGTAGTACTCGGGGTGTTTACTGTACTTGGAGTTGTCATCGTGAACGGCTTCGATGCCACGGTTTCGGAGCTTTTGGGCGAGTTGCCGATACCAGTCGACATTGGTGAAACTCTGGGTACTGCCGTACGGTTTCGCCACCGCCTCAATTTCAATGCCGAAATTGTAATGGCGCGTCATGGTCACAGTTGTGGCCACAGTTTAGAGATAGGCGCTTCCAAACACGATGCCACACGGTGAGGAAATGGTACAGCCGCAAAAGTGCCGACCAAAGCTTGCAAAAGACAGCTCGAGGAGAGTCTGAATCGATGAAATCGGCGTTTGCAATCAAGCATATTCCTTGTGAAGAAACAAGAACGAGGGTTGGACGACCGAACTGAAAGCTATGCGTATTTACACGGCTTCTCGTGACTCGGAAGTGCGCAGCATCCAGGATGGCGCCCTCACCGCTCGATGATCCGACGGAGTTGGCATGGAAGTGAACTCCTGTCAACGTCTGTGCAGCCCAAAGGCGATCAATTCGCTACAATGACAGGGATGAGACCCGTTGTCGAGGAATGGGCATCATGTGGTCGATGCCCGACGTGGTGATTGGTGATTGGGTTGCTTTGGAAGTGCAAAGCCCAACGCCCAGCGTCTTTGCTTCGCCTCAGGTCTGACGGGAAAGAGCAAAGTGGTAGTTGAAGAATGGCGTACGAGGAAAGGCTGTTCAGAACTATGCGTCCAAGGCTTGCGAGGGGACAGCTTCCGAATCGGACTTCAATTCGTGTTGGGCGACGAGGCGCTCGAACCAGAACCACGTGACTTTACCCGTGCTCGCTCGTGAAACAGCAGCATGATATAGATACCTGGTCCTTGAAAGCACTTGAAGCCTGAAGATGTAGCCAGCCTCATAGCCGCATCATATTTGCTCGACTGTAGCTTTTGAATCGAGATAATGTGATCATTCAGCCCCTTGAATGCGGCGAATATGGGTACTTTCTTGTAGGTATCCGAGCAGGGGATATCAAGGCTGAATAACGTTATCTTCAAGAACACAGCTTCCAGCTCAGAGGAAGCAAGAAGGCTCAGGAGATAATCCAAACTCTTGATGATCGATTGAGAGGAGGAACGTTCATGTTCCCACGTGTTGGGCAGGCTATTGTTGCTGCTGTCTTACAAAACATCAAATGATCAAGCTACTTCGTGGACTATCAGCCGCTGGCACAGAGGTGCCAAGTCAGTAAGCAGCCGAGTGTGTTTGTAGGCCACGAGTCACAAAGCGGCGGCGGCGTGAACCGGAAGAGGAAATACCAAAGATCAAAAGCAGTCCGCATCTGCATACTACTAAATGAAGTATATTTCAGCCATGGTGCAACTTTAGTATTAACGTATCTTGGGCCTTTCATCGCGACTGCGGATGAAGTCATGGTCTAGGCCGAGGTAAGCCTAGCGCCGCAGTGACGCATCAGGAACCAAGCTCTCATGCTCAGGACCATCACCGTGCAACTTTACGATAGCATCTCTGCACCTGAAGAATCCAATCCCACACAATCCTCCAACATGTTCCGTTTCGTGAGTGCTGCAAAGCAGAGTCTTTGTTCCATGGCATACTGACCAGCGCAGCGCAAAACCCTCGACACCATCACGGTGTTTGCAAAGCCCAACAACCCGGCCTCCACCCGTGTTGTCACGCTCATGAAGCAGCTCTCCGCCAACGCTCAGGCCGCTGCCACCCTCGACCAGGCGAGCGACCACAGCGAACAGCACAAGGTCGCCCGCGACGACTTTGAGCTCAACGTTACCGAGGACGCGCCCACCCAAGATCAGGTCCAGACCATCCTCGATTACGTCGGTCAGGGCAACGTCAAGAGCGTGATCCGGGGCGCCCTGGACCAGAAGGATGCGTTGAAGAAGTTCAAGGAGAGCAGTGACAGCTTCCAGAGACCGATTGTGAGTGAACCTGGAGAGAGGAGTGCGAGGAGGTCAGAGCAAGACGAGTTGAAACGCTAATATTGCAATAGGTTGTGGACTGGAACAACGGGAAGGCTGTTGTCGGCGAGAACGAGTCCGAGATCCTCAAGATGCTGAAGGCTACCAAGGCGTAATTTCTACCAGCTCACTCACTGTATTAACACCCCCCATTCGTCTTTTTCGTTTTGGAAATGGCGGCCACCCAGCTTCGACGAATCGTCTTGGCGTGATCATAATGCAAACTGCGGCAGGACGAACTGAGTTGCAAATGGTTTCACCCGCGATCTAGTATGATGAATAAATCCCCTTTACATCAAGACATGACTTGTCTGCCGATCACCACGGCCGGCTTCCTGGCACATAAATGTATCATTTTCTCCAACAGGAGGCTCGCAACTATTTGTTCTCCTGCTCTCGCGTATAGTGCACAATTCAGCAACTGAGGTGAGTATACCAGATGTACAGTACATGCTGGACGCATCATCATGAATTCCACAGCTTCAGCCATGTCCATTTCGTCGCCCATTACTCCAACACTCAACGCTCCGATATCAATTGTTCCGTATGTTACAGTCGTGCTCATTCTCTGCTTCTAAAATATGTGTACATTTCCCACTCTAAGCCTTCTGCTCCTGCACCAACTTTGTGATCGTCGACTCAATCTCCTTGTCGGACAGGTTGTCGAGTGGTTGTGCGGCCTCAACGCCCTTATCTGTATCCATTTATTAGCATGGGCATCTGATGGGTTCCTCCCGAGGGTTGCCTCCGCGGAGGGCCCTCTCGGCTCTCGCGAAATCGTACCGTATCGTACAAACACCTTGGGGGTCGTGCCGGCGGCCTCGCGAATCATGATCGGGATGTTGGGGTTGTGCTTCTTCATCGTAGGGTAGGCTCTGGTAATGAAAGACCTGTGACAAACACGGCATCAGCATCATCAATCTCGTGCCCAAGGTATCGGCTCTGAGGTAAGGCTCGAGGTTTCGTACCGGAGGGGAGCGCTCTGCTCTGACGTCTGGCAGAACAGGAAGCGCACCTCGCGCAAGGTGTTGGAGAAGACGTATTTTCCGGACATGATGTATGCTGTGTTGGACGACTTTTGTTTGATTGGTCTCGTGTGTGATCGCGCGCGTGTCGAGGTAATGAGTCGCAAGTCGTTTTCGTCAATTGGAGATCTGGATTGGCAAAGTCGCGAAGCTGTCGTCGGTCGGTAAAGCGTCCCACCCTCTCTTCTGCATAACTTCGTGCATAAGAGAGAAAAAGTGGAGTCTATGCAGTGATGCAGGATTTGATTCAACTACCCTATACCTATTCACGAACCTCAAATTGGCGCCCGGTCAAATGATGAACAGTTTTAGTGTCTACATCCTATTCTATTCTTGTCCAAATGTCTGCATTTATTATACTCAGCAAAAGTGTCTACATTCCGTTCTGTTCTTATAGAGCTGTCTACATTCTGGTCTACTCCAGTACAAGTGGCCACAGCCTGTCCTATTCTGGTAAAAGTCGTCACGTACTATCGTACTCTGGTTCGAGTATTTGCGTATACATTTTCATCAGTAGTCTGGTACGAATGTCATAGTGAATGCGGGATCCATAAACCATTTGGCGAACCGTCAAACCCTGGAAATGGACCGAATGCCTGTGACGGGACTTATCAGGGTTGACTCTCAAAAGGCAGACAGGGAGAGTCGAGCATCTAATCGAGGACAAGCGACAACTTACTGAAGAATCAAGATCCAGCCAATCTGTCGTCTCCCACGTATCCAACAGGCCCGTGCCATACAGCTCATCGTCCCCTCCAAATTGATTACCCATGTTCACAGACTGATTGGGGTATGATGAGGCAGTTGGGGCGAGGCGTGTGACCTCGTTCGTGTCTGCTTCATCCATGACGGTGTCATTCATCACCGTGTCGGGTCCGGTAGGGGTGTCGTCCTGGTCTACTGGCCGTTCCCCTCTCCATGGTGCCCGGACCGTCTGGTCCTTGGCCTCTTGTCGGAGCTCCTCAAGAATGACGCTATATCTGTGACTCGGACTGTCTGGGGCGGTGGCCCTTGCTAAATGGTTCTGGCACTTCTCAGCGAGCTCGAGTAGGTCATGCAGCCCGAAGCTATCGTACTGTCGACCCTGAACTTGCTGAATTTCCCAGACGTACACCACAGCCAGCGCGCAAAATGTGACGTAGGGCGTCCACCAATAAGCATGAAATAGCGCTCCATCCAAAGCTATGGCGTCCACCGTTTCTAAGACCGTACGCGCGGCGCCGATGCACTCCCTCACGCTATCTTGCAGTGCGGTGTTGCCTACGCCTTTATTAGCTCTCGCGCTCGCGGCACCTAGCAGGAAAGGTCGATTGGCATGCATAATGGCATGACAATATGCAAGTTTCATGGCAGTCGCCTGCCTGCGGAACGCGGGAATCAGAGAGGAAGGCCGGATAGTTCCCAAATGATGAGGAAGCCCCTCGCGCCACTCATGTAGTGCCTGTCCGAATTTATGTGCCGAAGCGAGGCGCTCGCGTTTGGAGACCTTCTTAATAGAGTAGACTTCTCGCGAAATTGAGTCAATTAGCTGAGCGATCTTTGCGTGGTTGATGAGTGAATCGATGTGGCAGTCATTTTGCGGCTCGTGTTCTGCGCGGCCCTGGGAAGTCATATCCTCATCGTTGACGCGGTCCGGGAAATCCTGATCGATATCATCGTCGTGATATAGGCGCGGCCGGCCAAACACAACGGCCAGATATTTATCGATTGTGTAAGCAACCCAAAAGGTACGTTTTCGGCACTGGGAGGATATGTAGTCGTACCCCTTATTTATGATGCCACCGATACCACGGTTCCTGCCTGACTTTCTGTGGAGGCCTAGGGCAGAAACAATGGGGAGCGTGCTCCCGAAGACGTACCACGCCTGATTCATTCTCGCGGATTGAAGTAAATAGAGGACCTGAAGGATACGAGACTGTGCAGACTCGAGCGTCGGCAACCCGACTTCGGCATCGGTCAGCTGGGTTGAAGCACAGAAAAAGGGATCGCTCTGATAGAGGGAACCTTCTCCCACTGGCGCAGAGCCGTTCGCCCCGATAGAGTTCGTTATGCCGATGTTCTTTCTCCGCAAATGAACGATAGCGAAAATCGTAAAGACAATTGAAGCCTTCGCGTGGCCGATCCCGTAATAATGAGGAAGGCTGGACTCTTGGTTCGAGACCACAGTCTGCACCCATTGGGTGACATAGCCGCGGTGTAGGCATCGATACGTTATAACGCAGGTGTCGAAATAGAAGTCAATCATCTCCATCGCGGTTGCGAGATCCGGAACGGGAGCCACCAAGCCAGATTGCACAACAAAAGGCTTGTCACCCGCGGTTATGAGAAGCTGGTGTCGTTCTGGACCTGCACCACTGGAAACGGTGGGAACCGGTCCAGCGGTCTTTTGCTGAGAAGACAGGCGGCTCCAGGCGCGGTGTAGGAAGGTCAAACTAGAGGTCGGATCGACATACTGGCCCTCTATGACGGCGCTCTCCAACTCGGGCGATGTGCGGGACGCCGTATTGTTTCCTTCTTGACTGATGCTGTTGTCACGAGCGGCAACGTCTTCTGCATCCTCGGCGGGTTCATCAGACGGAATACTAAGTAGCTCGAGTCAGCTTGACATATCAGCCGGCGATGTCATACTTTCTGAGATGGCAGGAGAGAAGCAACGATTGCGTAGTGCAGACAATAGAATAGATCAAGGATAGCAATAGCAATAGCAATAGCTCGTAGAATGAGAAAGTTTCCAGTACAATTGAGCCCAGAACAATCGCAGTACCAAGTAAGACTAGATTGAGCATGGCCCTGGAAATGCATACTAACGACAATAAATCAATCAGCTTACTGAACATTGGGAGCAACAGCCGGCGGCGGCGTTGGGGGCCGGCCTCTGCGATATTCAGAGTCATAAACACATGTCAGATTCCTCTTCGTGCAGCCCTCACAGGGCAGGTTCCCGGAACACTTGAGTTTCTTCGACTTGCAAAAGTCGCACGCCCGGGTTGTTTTCCTGGACCGCCTCCGGTTGACGCGCTCAGTGGAGAGGACCGGAGACTCCAGAGAAGCCTGGCTGCGCTTCCGAGACTGCTTTGAAGAGCTGCGAGTCGACACAACACTCGCGGGCGAGGCCTGGGGATTCGACTCGGTAGGTGTGAGGCCAGGGCCGAGCGGATGGTCAGGCATGCTGTGTTTGGAGGGGCTGTGGATCTGGTTTCCTGGCAATTGCACAAGTCCGAGACAACTTCTCCTGGGGAGGATTGTGGGCTGGAGGCACGGTTTTGTGCATTTCGGATTTCCTTAGCGCGGTTCACCGGATCTACCAAAGGCGGCTTGAGAACAGCGGAGTCGTGGACCAGAAATCGTGGGGAGGAAAGTGGACCAGAGCCATGGCGCTGGGACATGCATCACGGCAATCCGCCACAATCCAATGAGTTCTTGGTGCTTCCTTGGAGGTATCGACATGCGGGCCGCTTGTCTCGATAGACAGCTCTGCTGAGTTTTGGAGGAGGCCAAAATCACGAGGCTGGATCTGAGAGGAAAGTGATCACAATGTGTGGTGATTGGCTACCTATTCGCCGTCGCGACTTGGTGTTTGTGTTTGATTTTTTGTCGTTCTTCAACTTCTGATTTTACTTTTAATTCTACCTCTAATTCTCTACTACTACCGCTATTCGTGAGATTCAAGTATTGTACCCTTCGAACTAGGCCCCTTGTCATGACAGTAGACTTCTGGCACTTAGGGAGATGCGGTCTGCACAATTGGTCTAAGTAGGTAAGAACTTCATGGTACAATGAACCACAGACAAGGAGGCAAGTGATCTCATTTGTAACAGTGTTCTTCAATTGTGCCAGACTGCGGACGAGAAAAGCCTGAGGTAACCTCCCCAAAGAGACTGCTCTGACCATTCATAGATTGTACTTAAACAGGGGGCTTCTCTCACCCATATCATCCAGCTCCTGCTCGGTGTACTTGGCTCGCACCTCATTTTCGTCTATCAATGCCTTTTTGGAGTTGAGGTTCCTAAGAATAAACTCAAGCGCCGTGCCGGCACAGATACCGGCAGAGACAAAAGCAAGGGAAGTGCCGTAGCCTGTCGGGTACTTTGGCGCTTCGCGATCCAGATAGATGTAGCTACCAATCAGGCCACCCACGTTGCCGATGCAGACGAGGAAGCCGATGCTGATGGCACGCTTCTGGGGGTTTGGGCAATTTGCAACATTCCAGGCGTTGACACCTGGGAGAATAGGATACATGCTGCAGATCATGTCAGTATAGGCATCCTAGATGATGGACTGAAACAGACTTACCCAGCACAAGCAAGGCAGACTGCGAAATAGCAAAGGCCGACGTTGTTCTTAATCTCTGCACTCTTGGCAAAGAGAATGGCAAAGGCAACGACCACGGAGCACTGAGGACCAAGAAGAAAGGGCCAGCGCCAAGAGTACTTGTCGGCAAAGATGGCAAAACTGTAAGCGGAGATGGCACCGATGCTGTAGGGGGGAATCGTCATCAGCTGCGCATCGCTGGACGTGTAACCCATGTTCCGGATAATTTGAGGCATAGAGAACTGTCAAAGCGTGTTAGGTGTCTGATTTCTTTCTCCTTGTGCTGGATTTGACCGACCTTGAGGGCATAGTTGGGCACTGCGTTGCTCCAGTTGCAGAAAATGAGGAGGTAAATTTTCCAGTCGGAAATGACAGAGAAGAAGGCCTTGCGGTCAAAGTGCTTATCATCTTCACTGACCCGGACAGAACGACGAGCCTGCTGACGGAGCACAAGGTAGCGCTTTTCATCATCGTCGAGGAATTTGGCAAGGGCAGGAGTATCGAGGAGAAGGAAGAAGCAGGAGACGCCCACGACAACAGTTGCAATACCCTCTAGGATAAAGATCTATCGCACACATTAGCAATGTCAACAAGACGTGGCGGTCGGTAAAAATTCTTACCCAGCGCCAGCCAGCAAGTCCCGCCACACCGTCCATCTTGGCGATGGCAAAGGCGAGAAGACCAGAAAAAGCGCCGCCAGTGGCCGCACTGGTGTACAGAAGCGCAATACGAGTTTGCGTTTCCCCGGGCAGGTACCATTGGGCAATAATCAAAATGGCTCCAGGGAGGAATCCAGCTCTGTGTGTGATTAGCGTTTACCCTCACAGTATTGGGTTCAGGTGGCGGACTCACTCAAAGAGACCGAGGAAGAAACGGATGGCAAGAAGACCAGAGTATCCCTGCACCACGCCGGTGAGAGTCATGATAACGCCCCAGATCGTGACAATGGAGCCCATGTAGAGGGAGGGTCGGCTGAACATGTGCAGAAGCATGTTGCTGGGCACTTCAGCGAGGATGAAGGGGATGAAGAAGATGGAGACGGCCACGTTGTAGTCGACCTGCTTCATGTTAAGATCCTTTGGGAGACCCTCAATCTTCGCATTGCCGAGATTGGTCTTGTCGAGGTACGCAAAGAGATAGAGGAGGACGAGCATAGGGATAAGGCGGTACTGCAACGAGACAATCGGTAAGCGATATGTTCTCATCAATCGTAACACCAATAGTCAACTTACATCAACCTTGCGGACGGCTCTCCTTTGCTTGTCCGCTGGGAAGTTGTTGAGGAACTCCTTGTCCTCTCGGCTCATGTTGCCAACCATCTGCTCGTCATGATCTGCGCTGCCCTTCTCGGGCATTACATTCTCGAGGTCGACATTGTTGTGTGGTTGAACCATACTTGCTGGCTGCGGAACCTTCAAGGCTCAATGATGTAAAGTCAAAGATGAGAAGAAGTTGCAGGACTTGATTCTCGACCTGTGATGCAGCGCAACGAAAGCACAACCGTCTGGGGTCGAGTTATATAGGATCTGATATCAGCCTGGGGTATAGTCTTCCCCGGAACCCCGTACTTCTCCAGATCTCCAGACCTTGGGGATGTGTGGGGAGGGCGCAGAGTTCATGGAAACAATTGGGATACTTGAGGAGAATCCGGGGGATGACAAAGAGTGAAGAACGCGGCTGGCAGAACCCAGACCATGAACAGTCGCCTTGCGAGACAACATTCGTGCAAGGCTCGTGGCTAGGACACGGTTGAGTCATGTTGCCTACCGGTGGCGCGAGCTAGACATATGAGAATCCAGGCGTCGTGGACTGTCGCGTTGTCGGCACTATTGGTATAAACCTTGGTGAACGGATTTGAGCATCGAGCAACCGCTTTTCCGAAGTTAACTAATAAAAACCTCACTAGTCCCCCTGGTCTCCGATGATCGCTCTGCCCCAAAGGTCCAAACGGGGATTCCCCGCATGCGGCTGATGCGATTATGGGTCCTAAATCAGGGGAGGCTGTATCACGAGCCAGAAGTCCGAGAGAATGCCAAGGAATATGCACATTTCCGGCTCAGGAATACTCTTGCTCCTCGGATTCAATTGACGAAGGTGTGATCGGAGTCTGGAGAAGGCAGATTCGCCGCTCCAGAAAGGGATCGCACTTCTTGCATGGAGAGCGTGATATTCTCATTCGGCCTCAACATGTAGTCGCGAGGCTCCGAGGTCCGCTGTCCTGAACATCTATATAACCAAGGAATATCTGGACTCTTCAACTGTTCCGATCATCAGCCTCAACATCCAAAGCACTCATCAACACGAAAGGTTTCAAGACCTCGATCATCCACATTCATCAACACCACCACCACCAACACTTAGTACTACCTCCTCTTCCGCTACATCCAAAATGGGTTCTGCATCTCAAATCGGCTTTGACATGTGCGGGCTGACCCCTGCCCCCGTCACACCATTCACCAAGGACGGCGCCGTTGACTACCCAGCCATCCAGCGCCTGGGCTCATGGCTCGGCAGCATCCCCGGTGTCAAGGGTCTTGTCGTTCTGGGACACGCGGGTGAGGGCACCTTTCTCACCCAGGACGAGCAGGTCGATGTGATCAAGGCTTTCTACAAGTCGGTCGACGGCAAGGTCCCGATCATTGCTGGCATCACTGGCGAGGGCACTGAGGTGGCTGCTCTCGAGGCCAAGCGCGCAAAGGAGGCCGGTGCCGCCGCTGGTCTTCTCTACCCTTCGCACGGCTGGCTCCGCTTCGGGTACCAGCCCGGTGCTCCCCAGGACCGCTACAAGCGCGTGTACGAGGTCAGCGGCCTGCCCCTGATTCTCTTCCAGTACCCCGACAACACCCACGCCACCTACAACCTCCAGACCATGCTCGATATTGCCGCCCAGCCCGGTGTCTTTGCCATGAAGAACGGTGTGCGCAACATGCGCCGCTGGGACACTGAGATCCCCGTCATCAGGCGCGAGCGCCCGGACCTCCAGATCCTCACCTGCCACGACGAGTACCTCATCCACACCGTTTTTGACACCGACGGCATGCTCGTCGGCTACGGCAACATTGCCCCTGAGGCTCTGCTCGAGATGATCGCCGCTGGCAAGAAGAAGGACTACGTCAAGGCCCGCCAGATCCACGACCAGCTCCTCCCCGTCACCAAGGCTGTCTACCACCGCGGCTCCCACATGGAGGGTACCGTTGCGCTCAAGCACGCCCTTGTGGCCCGCGGTATTCTCGAGCACGCGACAGTTCGCTCACCCCTGTTACCTCTTCCCGATGGTGCTGAGGAGGAGATCCACAGCGCGATCAAGGCCGCGTCTCTGAAGAAGGTTGCATAGAGGAAGAATGGCAATGATTGAAAGCATATAAGCTCATGTACATAGGTATTGCGGAGTTGGTATTTAGATTAGAATGAATCATACTTTTTGGTCCTGCATAATCAGTATATGTGGTGGCGAGTGAGTGATGTCCCAGCGAGGAGTATGTAGCAGCGAGATAGCCACGCGAGTCTACTTGAAGTAATGAAAGCTACCTGTCAATGATTAGTGCCGATAAAATGATCAATGCCGATAAGATGGCGTGTTGAAATTCGAATCGTGTGTTCCTGGAGCGAGAACAGTTGACAGTTTGAAATAAAGTCTATACCTCTCTGTTCTCAGTTGGGATCATTCCATGGGCCAACAGAGTTCACTCAGCACTTGATAATCCATATTAATGGACTAAGGCGCCTCTCATCTATCTGGGGCTGATACAAATAAAGTATTCAAAAACTCTTGCCAGCACTACATGATCTCTTGGCGTCCTATCTCACAAGTGAACCACCAATAGACTATGCTGGCAAATGCGAGCAAGGATGACGACGTATAACTGCTCGCAACCTTAGCTCACGTCCCGAAAGTCCGATGGCATACTGTGCTCAATCGTTGCGATTGCGATTCCAAGCTGTCGCAAAGGGAAAATTGGAAGTATACAGAGGTTTTGAGGTGATGGTTGGCGATTCCAGCGTGTCCATCTGCTCGAGGCTTGCATGAGCGGCATTAAGGGGGGGTGCAACATGCTTTTGTTCACATCACTGTTGAGCCTACCCTGGACCATCACCACCATCAACGCCGATACGGTCAAATTTCGGGATTGGCAAACGGCGCCTGGCCTGAACCCCAGAATTTTCCCGTCCTGGCAGGGTTTGGTTGAACCAACTGCTTTGACGGCGTCCAAACCTCCCGATCAGAACATCGAGCAGTCCAACCCCCCTCCTTCTCTTTCCACTCCATTATCCATCCCGCCATAACGTCGAATTGTCCCAGAACTTTCCCTTCGCTAACACCCCCGAACCAACTCATCGCGACCGTGCGACCGACACTCAACAGACCCGAAAGAAAAAATGTCCGCAAGCTCCTCCATCTTCCGCGCCGCGCGCCCGGCTTTCCGTCAGGGCACCATCCACGCGCAGGCTCGCCAGGCCTTCCGCCCTCGCCAGCAGTTTGGCAACAGCAGCAGCCAGGGTAAGAGGTGGCAGAGCGGCGCCGCGGATGGTGCGCAGCAGAGCTGGTTCAAGAGGATGTGGGAGAGCGAGGTCGGCATCAAGACGGTGCACTTTTGGTAAGCGTCTCCTCTACGACCCCTGGCACAGCGATTTGTCGCGACGTTGGAAATGCCTTTTGCTAATATCTAATCGCAGGGCTCCTGTCATGAAGGTACAAAGAATTGAAAACACCACGAAGAGGATTGAATTGATGAAAGATGGTGCTGACTTTTGATTTCCGTAGTGGTCCCTGGTCCTTGCTGGTATCTCCGACTTCGCTCGTCCGGCTGAGAAGCTCTCCCTGACCCAAAACTTTGCCCTCACCTGCACTGGTCTCATCTGGACCCGTTGGTGCTTCGTCATCCGCCCCAAGAACATGCTGTAAGTCACACTGACCCTGCCCCTTCCCATGTTACATAAACATCTGCCGGCATGAATCTTCTTAACTAACGTCACCATCATCACAGTCTTGCCGCCGTCAACTTCTTCCTCGCCCTCGTTGGTATCACCCAGCTGACCCGCATCGGCCTGTACGAGATGTCCAAGAAGGAGGGCGCCGCCGCCGTCCTCGAGGACGTCAAGGAGGAGGTCAAGAAGGAGGCTGCTCAGGCCAAGGCCAAGGCTGAGGAGGCCATCAAGAACTAAGCGGGAGGAAAGAAAGGGAGAAGATGAAACGAATACACTCACAGAGAGAGAGACATAACCATTTATTCTTCTTTATGTAATGGTTGGCGCTTTTACTGGATTCCAATGCTATTTTTTCATTTCCTGTCTGTGAACCTCCATGGGAGTGATGTTTCCCGTTGGCGACGTAGCGAGCGTGTCACCCATGCGTGCGCTGCGGGCATTTCTAAAATGCCTCAAGTGACATGCTGTAATCCCCCTCCTGATTTTGCCTCGTGGTTTGGTGATCAAGCGAGGATGATGATGAAAGAGAGGGTTAATGCACTTCAATCCCGCCGGTATTTTCTAAGGACATATTACGTTATTGACCATCAAGAGTTCATCAATAACTACCCAAGGTCGGATGGTGTAAAGGTAGCACATAAGCTTCACATAAGCGCTTCAAGCTCGCTTAGAATCCGGGTTCGATTCCCGGTCCGACTATACTTTTTTTTTCTCCGCCCAATCAACTTCTCTGTCCTTTTCCATAAATGTGCTTACACCCTACGCTGTACATCAAGAGGGACAGATAGCTCAAGTCCTCGACACGTTTAATATTCCCTAGGTTGTGATCACGCATATTACAGGATCCGCATATGTGATGATAAATGTCAGAATATCCATTGAATTCACATGAACTTCCTCCTGGCCTGAAACCACTCCCGCTCTCAAACGCCATGCCTGTCCTGTTGAAAAAAAAAGGGTCACTTCTTCGCAGACACACTTTCCTGAATGCCCTACGTCTACGCTCGTCACTTGCATCAATCATCATCGAAATCCATCTCGCCACACGAGAGGGGTATATACACATTTCAACCCCGCGAGCTTCCAAACCGCTGCAACCTCTGCTGCCACTGCCGCGCAGCATCGTATACCATCCCCGGCGGCCGAAAGGAACCGACAGAATCCCCATCCTCCTAGGACTCGGTGTGGCCATCGTTCAGCAGCATCTCTAGCACAATCTGCCTGCCCTGCAGCTCCGGGTGGCTCATCGCGATCTTCACCGTTCCCTTGGACGTCTCGAGCGTGTTAGGCCCGCCATTCCTACCGTACGCCTGCTCCCAATGCGCGGCGTTACCGCCCGTGGGCCCGCGCACGCCGTAATCCAGCACCCGCACGTCACGCCCCGCGATGATCTGCCGCAGGCGCCCGTTCTCGGCGTTGCGGACCTCCACGTAGTCGTCGTTGAACAGCAGGAGGTACTGCCCGTACATTGTCGCGCCTCGCGCCTTCTTTTGCTTGCCCGTGTACTCCATAATCAGCGTCCTGCTGACGTCTCCGTGCTTGTCGACGTAGACCGCGCAGTCCTCGTAGGTAAGAATAAACTCATTGTCGTTGAGCTTGAACATGCCTAGGGGTTTCTGGTCCCGGATGCGACTTGCAATGTTGGCAATATTCGGGGCTTTCAGATCCGGG
This sequence comes from Parasarocladium wereldwijsianum, assembly GCA_036250105.1. Taxonomy (NCBI): domain Eukaryota; kingdom Fungi; phylum Ascomycota; class Sordariomycetes; order Hypocreales; family Sarocladiaceae; genus Parasarocladium; species Parasarocladium wereldwijsianum. The sequence continues at coordinate 155,649 of JAXOUE010000022.1, read as the reverse complement.
ATGGACATGGGCTGCTTCTTGTCCAGGGTGAGCATCTCCACGCCCTTGGCCGTCGACACGGCAATGTAGGACTGGAAAAGACTCAAAGAGTAGCACTCCGTGGGAAAGAAGAATTCGTCATAATCTCTGAACGTCTCGGTAGCGCCGCCACCGCCGCGTCTGGCGCCAAAGAGGCGCCGCTTCTCGTTTGATTTCGACATGATCGGCTCCAGGACCTTGAAAGTTGTGTGCAGGTTTTCTCGGCGTTTGAAAAAGACCAAGGACCGGTCCTTCATCTTGCCCGTGGCAAAATACGTAACGTCTTTGCTCAGCTTCTGCGGTGCTCGTCGGAGGCTGTCATTTGCAGGGGTCGCGAAGTCGGAGATGGGGGCGATCACGTCCAGAGGGTAGGATTCGAGCTGTCTGTCCAAAATCAAGAGACACACCGAGAACTCTTCCAGAACAGCAATTTGCGTCACGCGCCCACGGTTCAGAGTCTGTGAAATGTGTCAGCAAGCTGCTCATACTTTGGAGGGTTTCCAGAAGACGTACCCTTGTCCATCCTCGAGGATTCGACGGATCCGTAATGTAGACACCGTTGTCTGTTCCGATGGCGATAATAGGCTTGCCGAAAGCAGTGAATCCCGCTGCGCAATTAATCTGTGTTCTGCAGACTGGCGGCGTCGCTTTGCCGGACCCGAGGACACTTTCCAGATCCTCAATCGCTCTATCCAACGGGGTTCCCTTCACATGCACACCTGCAGCCCGGATGTGGGGGCTCAAGTCTGGGTAGTTAAACGAGACATCTGCCAGCACGCGCAATCTGAAGGGCTCAGCGTTCTGCGAATACAACGCCTTGGCGTGCCTCTCCTTGGCCTCCACGATTTTGGTGCACCACTCCATCCGGTCCCTCTGAGACGATGCGTATAGTGTGTATACCTCGTGACCAAGATGTTTTACTCTGAAAGGGTACAGGATCTTCTCATCGCTGTTGGAGTTCGTCTGGGTCAGATCATTGCCCGAGTTCAATGAGCTGCCAGTGTTTTGATGTTCGAGGCCAGGACGTCCTCCGCCATTGGTGTTTACTTTGTTCAGTTGGTTCGAAGATGCTGCCGCCACATTCCGACCAAGAGGTGCGGTCAGTCCCTTCTGCTTCATGATGGGCTCGTCGTTCATGCTCTCGAGGAAGAGAAGGGGCATAGGGATCGGCTATCCTGGTTAGCAACTTGAAAACTTGGCATAAAGTGTTATGATGCCTTACCTCCTTTGACACATCATACTTCCTCTCTCCTCGCTGATCTTTCACGACTTTAGCCAAGATAAGGTAATGATCAAAGAGCAGCGCATGCGTGTCGATCCACCGCACACTCTTTGAGCCCATGCGCTGCAGATCGCCTTGGATGATAAGAACTCTACCCATATGGTCCAGGTTCAGAACGGATTGAAACCCAGGTCGCAGCACGAGCATCCGATCCAGCTCCATCATCTGCACTCTTTTGTTGGTCTCATCCACCCTCACATCACACTCGGCCGTGACGGCCTTGATCTCGGCAATGGCTTTCTGGACGTTAGTCTTCTCCTCGCTTTCGTCCTTCATCTTCTTCTCCACACTCTCGAGCAGCAGGATATACCGCTGCAAACGGGTTAGAGGCAAAATGATGAAATGTGTCCAGTCTTGTCGGAGGAAGGCCTTGTCTTTGAGCTTCTCCTCAAGGAAACGCTTGAACAACAAATTGCGTTCCGACTCCTTGCGGACCATGTACACGGCCCTAGGATATGCGACAGCATATTCAATGTAGCTCGCCTTGGCTTTTCGAATCCATTCTCGGAAAATGTCGCTGAAACCCGTGATCCACGGACCCTGTTCTTGTTGACGATACTTGAGTTGTGGGAGGAGATGGTCCTTGTTGACTTTTAAGACGCTGTCAATTTTCCCAAAGACAGCAGCGAGAAACTTGTCGCGTCGATCAGGATGCAGTACTGGTGGGTTGCGTGTGCCCAGATCGTCTCGGAACAGTTTCCCGAAGGTCTCCAGGTCCTTGATGTAGCTGTTGCCCTCGCCGGTGACAATCTCGTGAAGAATATTCTGGCGTTCGATCTCCTTCTTGTCTTTCGATTCGAGGTCTTGTGCCGTAAGGCCGTAATATTCAATCCAGTCAGCCGCGCCTTTCCCAGTGTCGGGACTCCGTAGATCAACCTTCTTCTCCATCCGCGAACAATGGTACGAGTAGCATCGTCCACTAAATTCCTCGGTGTGCACTTTGGGTGCATAGCAGCCAGACCCGGTCATCTGCCATAGAACACCAGAGATGTGGCCCGAACCAAGTTTCACCCATTCCTCGTCCGGCTCCAGAGCGCCGGAATCTAGCATAGACTTTACAACGTAGCTACTCAGCGCCTCCGCATCAGCAACATTCATTTTCGGGACTTTGTGAACAAAGAGATTGATCAAAGCCTCCTCGAGCGTTTTCTCCCGCAAGTCTGGCTCGCCCTCGGCCATATCGCGAATCCATGCCTCGATGCCACTCAACGCCCAAGGGGAAGAGCATTTTTTGAAGTCGCCAGCACTCAATTTGGAGGGTATGAATTTCTTCTTTCGTGCGCTTGGCAACGTGATTCCGTCGAATGCACCGACTGATGACGGAGCAGAGGGCTCGAGGTCAGGATGAGCAGAGACGGGGGCTGTGATCATTTGGTGCTGACGATGCAGCTTCTTTCGCTCTTCGGCTGCATCTGTGCGCGACCTAGCCGGTGCATGAATCAGCGGCGTATTGCTGTGACTGCTCATGGATATGGACCGCTCAGGGTAGGGAGATACGGGTGAAGCCGATCTTTGATCACCATCTCGTTCATGAGGGGTCGCATAATTGGAGTCCCCGCTCATCGAGGTTGACTTTTGGTAATAGTTCCTGTTACTTGTGTTTATCGACAACATTGAGCTACTCTCGGAATCGGGACCAGGAGGAACTCTTGGTAATGGGCGACTTGAAAGCGAGGAAGACATGCCGATCCCAGGATGATAAGGAAGGTCCGGGTAGTCGGCTTTCGTTGGTGACTCGGGTCCCTTGGAGTGTAGGGACACGCGCTCATCACCTTCGTCAAAGCTCAGCCGGTGTGTCCGCGGTGGTTGAAGTCCACCTGTATCGCCGTAGTCAATTTCAGCATCTTGGTATGCCTGGTTCCGTGCAATGATGTCGGCCGGCCCAGGAAAGTATCCGGGCGTCGGAAGGGGCCGAGTACCGTCGGTCGTGATTTCGCCAGTAGGTGGTGAAGCGCCATAAGTAAGGTTGCCCGCGTACCCGCCGCTCAGCATACCCAGATCCATGCCTCCAAAGTCGCTGTCGCCACTGCTCCCATTTGTCTGCTCTTCGGGGGGTGGTTGGAGGTGAGGTTGCAGTGGAGGCATGGCAGGCATATCTGTGAAGCCGAAGGCGCTGCTACTAAAACGCCGATCGTCAAGCTCCGCCTGCTGCATCGCAAGTACACCTGCCGTCCCTTCGGGATCATCGTCATCGTCATCGTCTACCTCTTCAGGCCGCGCAGGAAGCGCTCTTCGAGGCGAAGCATGACTAGAGCCTTGGTCGAGACTGGATGCGGTGGAACCGTACTGGTGAAGTTGACCGTTTGAATCGGCCGCTCGTCTCCCATTGTCGCGCCTGGGACTCGGTGCCGGACTTATGCGATCCAACTCGGCCTCGATTTCTTGCATCATGCCTTCTGAGGATGTATTGGCGTAGCGGGGATCCTCGCCATAGGCCTGACGATCGCCGCTCCATCTCGACTCTTCCGGAACCTCGTCCATGGGCCGACTGGGCAGAGGTGCTCGGGTGGGGTGGCGCTGCAGGCCCGGTGACAGTTGTGATTGGACTGGTGGCGAGGTCATTGGCGACGACTGGGAATTGGAGCGTGACGAGCGGGAATAAAAGGAATCCTGGTCTTGGTTCGCATAGTTCGGCGCGGCCGGCATTTGGGAAGTTGCAGGATAGGGCGCCTGAGAAGTCGGGGAGAAGGGGGCATCCGCTGTGCCACCGTTGGAATTGTACGTGCCATACGGTCCGCTCGTCTGGTAAAGAGGGGAAGTGAAACCGCCGTTGACGTTACCATACACGGGACTCTGCACATGCTGTGATCCCTGGAAACCCTGCGACAATGCCGGGGAGGGCTGCGGGGAGTATGTCGAGCTCGTAGGAGACTGCACGTAGCTTGACGGCGGTCTGACGGCACCGTAACCTTGCTCCTGACCGTGGCCGGCACCGTGATATGTGGGATGCCGCTGGGGAGCAGAACCGGCGGCGTAGGCTGCGGGGTTGTAGCTCTGAGGTGTGTAGCTGGTGGGCGAGGCAACGGAGGCGCCGTTGAAAGAGTGCGATGGGGTGAGTGAGAGTCGATGGTTTGTGTGACCGTGGTAGGGTAGTTGGGTGGATTGGGAGCGCTGGAAACCGCCTTGGGTCGCAAAGTGCTGCGGGTTGTAGGCGGCGTGTGACGGGGTCGGAGGTGGTTGGTTCGGGTCCTGATAACGATGCTGATAGCCAGACAGGGCGCTCGGCTGGTTATGGGCGGTGGTTCTCGTGTTTAGGAAGAGCTCGTCGCCGCCAGCAGCGGGTTGAAGAGCAACAGGGCTGGCTGTACTGTTTACTTGCCGGGCGTAGTGCGCGCCATCGTCGCCTTGGTTGAAGCTCTGCCTCCTGTCGATATTCGAAGCTCGACTGTTTGCGGTGGCGTATTGTGCCGGGGGCACGTATCCATATCGATTATTGTTGTCCCGGAAAGACATGATGGGTCGTGCAAAGTGGGCGGAATCTGGACGTGGATTTGGTCATGAGCGCTCTCTGAAAGCGAGGGCCGATTGTCGCAGAGTCGAGCTGTCGTCGCTCCAGGCGATCAGGCTGTGGGCAAGTTCATCGAACGCGGGCTGATTTCGTGGGCAGAGCGAGGTCGTTGAGACTGAGGCAAGGTGGTCGTCGATAGGGATGGCGGACGTGATGTTATGATGGTGGTGGTGCTGGTCCCAGAGTTGGATGCTGCCCGGGTCGCACAGGCGAATGAACGGCTCTCAACTGGAGGGGATGGTGCAGGGATAAGATATGCGAAAGAAAGCTCACACAAACCGCGAGAGTCAGGTCTGGCGCGGTCGAGGGAGACCAGTCTCTGGTCGATGGTCAGATAGTATGCAATGGCGAGCGAGTCTTGCTGCGTTCCCACTCTCCCACCTTCGGGCCTCATGCTGCGCTCGATCCTCTTCCCCCACGCGAGTCCAGCCTCGAGGTTGCAGACGGCGACATGAAGAAGGGTAAGGGTTAGAGACGGAGCGCGAGGACGAGCTGAGCTACCCTGTAGCAATACTCGATGGACACCAAGACTGGAAAAGGCACTGCATCTTGCGCGTGCAGTGCTACACAGCATCTTCTGTATCTGATGCCATTCAACGTGTGATTTCATGTTCGAGTCTTGCGAAAGAGAACGAAGCAGAAAAAGATGAAAGATGAACTAGCAATTTTCGATTTCTGCCCCCATTATAGACGCATATTAATCGCTTTAAAAATCCTCTGCCAAAGAGCCTCTTTAGAGATAAAAGAGAAGTGCAGACAGAGAGAAAGAGAGATTATTGCATCGAGTGCAGACTGTCAAAGTTTGGAGACTTTATTTCTATCTCCAAGCTTGAAAATTTCGACACCTTCATCGAGATTGATATGCGGGTGGAGCTCTACGAGATAAATAGCAAGTCCATCCCTCTGACCCTATAGATCTGAATGAATGCTCCATATATAACCCCTTGGTCAGTCGCTGGAAACCAGAGGCTAATACCGAGAACAGATCGATGTCTCGGTGCTGACATCCTGGGGGCCGTTGGGGGTGCCAATTCAGGGATTGCGGGCGGTTTCTTTGGCGTTGCCAAGGCACTCAACCCTGGCTGTTGAAGCAGACCGTCTGTCTGCTTCAACAGCATGCGGCAAGGAACTGAGGCCGTTCTATTGATGAACATGGTTTGTAGCCTGCGCGTCCTTAGAAAGCTATTGTTCAATTTGGACAAAGGCCATGCCTTCACCATTATCATCTCTTTTACAAAGTAGACGATCTTGGTGGATGATCAAGGGTCAAGGATACGGCGTAAAGAAAGGAGAGTCGAGGAGTTTGCGGGCTTCCGCGCCTCAGGGCTTTGATTGAAACGCCCCTGTGCCAGAAGATGGCGATGCTAAAATGTAGGCAAAACTAGGTCTAGTCATTTGAATACAACTACCTGGTATCTGCCTAACCACATGGTGCGGCATGGTCTCTATACACGTGCCAGCTCTACCTAATTAGATTTATTTTTGTTATGGGTGAAAATATACGCATGAGTGAATCTATCAAAATTGCTACCAAGTATCGGACTCCACCACCTCCACAGAACACGACACTGCCTTCTGTTCGGCTCATGCTGTGAGAGCTTGACTAACACAAGAGCCAGCCATGTCCCCGCGCACACCGTCTGGTGGCTGACTATGGGCTGACGTAACGAGTGCCAGCTGACCTTCTGAAAGCCCCGGCAGCTTCCTCCGCGAAGGTGCGATGGGAAGGCCATACTGGATTGTATCAGAACCCAAGCCCTGTTGCTTTTCGTCTCCTGCACGCTTCGTAATTACTGGGTGAACAAGATCATGCATCTGCACCATCCGCGGGCTGTAGCCTCCTCAAGTGGGCCTCGTCAGCAGGTTGCCGCACGTCGTGTTTCAATAGCAGATGGACTCTCCTCGTCCCATGCCGACCCCCCAATCGACATTACCCTCACGCAAGTATCCGCGTTCGGGGTTCACGACGTCTGTTTGCTGCCGATAGGCCAACTGGCCAACTATTCACAGTATCAACTGGTCATCGGGTTCTGCATGAGCCAGCCTTCCAATGGATCAAAGTGGAAATCACCCTGCATGAACGCCGAAAGCTCCATGTCAAACACCTCGCCTGGCATGGCCGGGGCCTGCATATCGCCCAAGCGAGCCGCCAGTTGACTATTGCCTCCGTTCGGTAAAATGTTCACAAGCTCCCCCAACATGCCTGCCGGCACCGTTGTTCGCTGATCCATAGATTGTGATGGCGACGCGAACAAGGCGGGAGGCGGTGGTGCTGGTCCCGTAGCCATTGGAGTTCGGGGCCCTGGCTGACGAGGGTCCATCATCGGCGGCAGCATCGGATGCGTAGACGGTGCGGGCTCCAGATTATTCAACGTCTTGGGCGTGGGAGCACTGCCCCCAGATACGGCCGGGCTGACGCCCGTCTGAGGTGTTGATGCCTGCAAGCCTCTCTGCCACTTGCTGCTCGTCGGCCAAGCACCGTGGAGGGCACTGAGCGCTTCGAGCGAACGTTGAGACATTGTCTCCGCACGCTCAGCCAGATGCGGACACAGCGCTGGGTATCGCCAGAGGTAAGAAGATACTGAGCCGCACATGTATACACAAAAGACGAGGATCTGCGGGAATCCCTCGTCCGCCCCCCGCATGCCAAAGTAGGCATCGATCTGTTCATAAAGTCTCCAGGTATCGTCAAAGAGCTCCGCGCTCATATTGGCCCAAAAACCAGGGGGCGCAGCACCGTGCATCTCAAATGTCGAGGCCGTCGGTCTCGTGTCGGCTCGCGTTGTGCCCGTATCGTTGGCGTTGGCCATGGTGGGCGTCGCGGGCTCCAACTTATCGTTGAAGGAGCCTGGTGACAATGCCATCAGCATCTCGTCCAGGAACGTGCGCCTCGCGACCATGTTTGTCAACCGGATCACCATCGTGACAGCCAGGTACGCCAGATGGAGTGACTCGGACTTCCAGCCTCGCAGATTCCATACCGAGAAGGAGTGTTTCTGTGGCAGATGCTCCTCCCAAGCATTAAGCTCTGCCGCGGTCATCTGGAAATCGCTGTTGGGATCCCAAGGCGGTAGCCTCCTAGTTGTTGCATCTGCCCTGCTCGCTTTGCGTGACACGGCGCCCCAAAGACTATGCGCCTGTATGAGGCTTGCAAAGAGACACCGTCGGGGCGTTGACACAAGCTCGGGATTGGCTTTCGCAGGCGGAGTGCCGGCCAGAGCGGCGCGCTCGCTCGGGATGCTACCGAACGCAAAGTCTTTCTCGTTGCACGGTAGCAGTGTGGTGATGTCCTCGAGGGGGAAGGGCGCCGGGGTTTTATATCCAGAGTGCAAGTTCTCCTGGCTCTGTATCATCCAAAAAACACGACGACCGCTCTCGCTGCGGACGACCTGCTCCGCCGAACTGCCTGGCTTGAGATCATACGACTCCTCGCAGTGCAGCTTGAGAAGAGCCGCCATGCGCACCGCTATGCCCATGTCCATGGAAGAGCGATCCCTGTCGCCGTTACCCCACTGAGATATGGCAAGCAGAAAGAAAGCTTTGATGCGGTCGAGGGAGGGACTGTACATCTCGGCCGGTACCATCTGTTTGGCGACCTCGAGAAAGTAATCAGTGGCTTCCCTGGCCCCGCCGTACCGTCTCGTCAGGGCTGGCGTGAAACGTGCTGATATGGACAGGATGCAGGCCTGAAGGAAAGTACTGATCGAGCCGGGCTGCCGGCTCAGCTGCTCGAGAAAGACAGCCTTGGGGATGAATCCGAGCTGGAAGTACGACGTGACAAAGACACGGCAGCCGTCTACGACTTCAGGTGTTGGTGGCAGCACGTCGTCACGCGCCAAGGTGACCGTGGGGTTCAGGGTGCGTGAGATCTTCATACTGTCGGGGGAGGATCTCCGGCCAGGGGTCCGTTCCGATGAGCTCCCCGGAGATCTGTAATCCACTCCATTCGACATGGCTGTGTTTGGCAAGCCTGCGATCGGCGCAGTGCTGCCCTCCAGCGCCGTCGCCATGGGTGGCAGCGGCGCCGGTGGTGGTCTTCTCCGAAACTGACGGTCCACATCCCTCTCACCGCGCCGGGGAAAAGTGCACTCTGCAACGGCCCGTTCGCCGGCAGCCTTGCACGCGTCGCACGGTGGTGAGGCTCCTTGGTGAATGCACTTTGTTCTCAGTCGCCGGCATCGCCGGCATGCGACCGTGCCTCGCTTCTTGGGCGCCGGGGCGGCTGCTGGCGACGGCCGTGCTTCTGCTGCTTCTGCTTCTGCTTCTGCTTCTGCTGCTGGTGCTGATGCTGGTGCTGAAACTGCCGGCTGTCCGCCTGCTGCCGATCCTGCAGCTCCGGCATCATGCTGTGAGATAACATGGCCACCTCTGCTCGAAGGGCGGGGCTGCGGCACTGGCGTGGGTGGTGTCATCGCATTGCGCTCCATATCGTGGTCCTCACATTTGCCCAGCAGAGCAGCAGAAATTGCCGAAGTGATGGGTCCTTGCGATGTGCCCCGGCAAAGAGATGTAACGCAGCTCTCAGCAGAAAGATCCTTGCGCGACTCCTCCTCTGTGCGTCGGCCGGCTGAACAGGGGGCAAGTCGAGGTGATCTTGTGCCTTTTTTCGCCTCAGCTTTTGTGAAGCACTCAAGTAAATGTTCTTCTCGGCCGGGTAGGCGAGTTTCCGCACGCCATCTCCGGCATACTGGCCGCCGCTTGCAGTGACCCCAACCCTTATCAAACGATAAGCACCCAAGAATCCCAAGGAAACCGTCCAAGCTGCTGCCGAAATGATGCGTGTATGAACTATGTGAATGAAAGAGGGTTCAGCCGACCAAAAAGCCTCGTCAGTCAACTAGTTGCCTCTTCTTCACTTGCATCCTGCACAACAGCGTCTCATCAAAACATCTTGTCGTCGTCATCCGTCTCTCCTTATGGACAATGCTGATGCATTGAGCTTCTCGCGACTTGTAGACACATCGACTGTTTCTATTGTGGGTATGAGTGCAGCGGCAAAACATTCCTCAGAGTGAAAACCGGCCGGTGCGACAGCATTCCCATTGCTCTCTCGGCTTGTCTCTCTACGCCATGTGAAAGTTGTCTCACGACGCCAGACAACGCGGTGCAGCCTTATCAGCCTGCGTGTCGCCCAGCAATTGAACTCTGCGGTGATCTGATAGTCATCTATATCAGCATTGGAAGAGCAGCAGGTCATGTCCAGGTAACCAAGGCCACATTTTCGATGGTTGTGATCATTGTGCTTTGCCTGGCTATCGCCTTGGGGAGCCTGTCACTCTTCCAACGGCGACATGCCCGGGGGCGTCGTCCTCCAGGACCTCCAGGAGAGCCCATCATCGGACACCTGCGCATGATTCCAACGTTCAGCCCTGAATACGCTTACCAGCGATGGTCGAAGGAGTACGACTCTGATGTTCTCTATTTTGAGGTCCTCGGCCAGCCCATCCTGGTGCTCAACTCGGTGCAAGCCGCCGTCGACCTGCTGGACAAACGAGGCGCAAACTACAGCGACAGACCTCGCTTTGTTTTGTTCGAGGTGATGGGATGGAAGAAGACGCTGACGTTTCTCCGCGCGGGCCCGGTGTTTCGCTTGCATCGGCGCCTTCTTCAGAAGAGCTTCTCCAAGAGCAACATTGTTCAATTTCGACCCCTGCAGGAGCGGGAAACGGCCGTCATGCTGGCTGGGTTGGCCGATCGCCCAGCAGAGTGGGAGAGCGTCATCAGACGATTCGCTACAGCCGTGGTCCTGCGTCTGGGTTTCGGAATCGACATCTCGGGGAATGACGACCGTTTTCTCCAGGTCGCAAAGGACGCCAGCTATGCCCTCGCGCACGGTGGCGCGCCGGCCGGCACGCCCGTCGACTTCTTCCCGTTTCTGAAATGGCTGCCTTCCTGGTTTCACGACCGGTCGCTGCGGTTTGCTACCGCGTGGAAACGGGCCATCGTGCGCCTTCACGACGAGCCGTTCGAGGCGGTTCTTGAGGCCAGTGAAACACCGACCGCATGTCTGATCCAGACGATGTTGGAGGATAGAAAAGCTCAGATGAGCATGGGACAGGAGCCCGACCTCGACTATGAAGATGTCAAGGGGGCGGCAGGTGCGGTTTTTGCCGCTGGCCAGGATACCACAGCTGCGACCTTGATCGTGTTTGTGCTCAACATGGTGCTGCACCCTGAGATTCAACAACGAGCCCAGCGCGAGCTCGATGAGGTCGTAGGGAGCGACAGACTTCCCACGTTTGATGACCGCCCACGGCTGCCTTTTCTCGGATTCATTGTGCAGGAGACCTTGCGATGGTGTCCTGTTTCTCCGCTTGGCATCCCTCACCGCTCGCTCGCCGACGACACCTACAAGGGCTACTTTATCCCGGCCGGCTCCTTTGTGTATGCGAACGCTCGCGCGATGACGCACGACAGCGATGTCTACCGGAGCCCGGACAAGTTTGATCCTTCGAGGTACATGCCAACATCAGAAGGCGGCCGCGGAGAGCCTCTGCCGGTCGGTCACTTTGGCTTCGGTCGCAGAGTGTGCGTAGGTCAGCATCTGGCAGAGGCGAGCCTGTGGATTGCCGCGGCGTCTATGCTGAGTACTATGGACATTCGCAAGCCCGTCGATGTGAACGGAGTGGAGTTTGATCCAGTGGTTGAGCTGACTGATGGCTTGACGTGCCATCCCAAGACCTTCCCGTGTCGTATGCAGCCGCGAGATGCACAAAAGCTGAGCATGATTCGAGACAAGCTATCAAAAACTAGCATGTAGAGCATGAGTAACAATGGAATGAACTCATGAAACATCCTTCAAGGCCTCCAATCAGAGATTCCCCGCGGCAGAGACTTCTAAATGCTTCCTCCCTCCAAACAAAATCGAGACTTGGGAACAAAACGTCAGTCAACCAACCACATGGCCTTGGACATATAGCGGCGCCCCGGTGCATCCGACTACGTATAGGTCCACAACTCGGCAGAGCGGGAACAACGGAGAATAGAGCCGGATCGTCCCTAGAGCGGATCGAAAGCACCGCCATTCTAGCTGATTCATTCGATGTTTCTAATCTAATCGGCGGCCGGTCGCTGTGCCTTCTCCGCCCGTGGAGCGGCAGCCGTGAACCTCAAAGTCGTTGAACGGACACAGACCACCCAACAGGCTGAAGGCATGACGACGAAGCCAAGGTTTCATGAAAGAGGAATGTGCCAGCGAGAGTCAGTTGCCGATCTTTTCGCATTCTACGATGGAATGTACTCGGTTGCGGAGCTGAAACGCCGGGAAGCTGTTTCGTGGGAGCTGCCAGCACCTCCTCCGCCCTCACTTGGAGTCCAGGAACGAATTGCGAGCATCCGGAGCATATGGACCATCTCTCAAGATCCCAGAGGCAACATATTTATGTAATGTGTGCACCTTTGTCGGAGGAGAGGTCCGCTGCTTTCCATCACGGGCATCGTCTCCGGGCTCGTAACATGTGAGGAGCCGCATGTGTAAGAATGACGATGGGAATACGTTTGCGCAACATCAGGTCCCCGCATGCTGTCATAATGGGCAATTGCGTGTCACGGATTGCTACTGAGCTCACTGATTGGCGAATCAGATGCTGTGGATTAAATATCTTCCCACGGGAGGTGAGCTATTGATGTTGCCTTGTATCGAAGATGACCACGGAAACACACATGTGAATAACACTGTAGAAAGTGAAACACACACCACCTGTGCGTAATCGTGGAAACTTTAAAACAGGAAGCTTCGGCAGATCGCCTGACACATGCTATCTTCGACAAAATGTTTTCTGCACGCGCATTCACTTCTCTCCCCATCACCGCACGCCTCACATCTCAGAACATCCGAATCATCGCCAAACCATTCACTACATCAGCCATCAAAATGACTCTCATCTCCGATGCAATCCTTAAGGACCACGAGGAGCTGAAGCACTACTACAATGAGGTGGTCAACTCGAGCGACCATGATCACCAGGAGCGGTACGGCAACCAGTTCGTCTGGGAGCTCGCCCGGCACGCCGTAGGCGAAGAACTCGTCGTCTACCCTGCCATGGAGAAGTACATGGGCCCCGAGGGCAAGGATATGGCCGAGACTGACCGCAAAGCGCACCATCAGGTAAGTCTTGAGCGACTTTGGCGCAGATCGTCAGGAGTGAAAACGTGATCTAACAAGTTCCGTACCAGATCAAGGAGATGCTGGTCAAGTTTCAGAGCATGAAGCCCCACAATCCCCAGTATCTCCCCAAGCTCAACGAGATCTGGGAGCCCTTGGGCCGCCACATGAAGGAGGAGGAGGAGCACGATTTGCCCGCGCTCGAGGAGGCTCTGAAGGGCAAGGGCAGCGCAGGCGAGTCCGAGTCGATGGCCAAGTCGTTTGGCCGCACCAAGGCGTTTGTGCCCACGCGCAGCCACCCGAGCGCCGGCGAGCACCCACCCTTCGAGACGGTCATGGGCCTCCTGACGGCACCGATTGATCATATTGCCGACTTGTTCAGAAAGTTTCCCGAGCACAAGGCTCCCGCCAAGCCGGCTGATAAGTAGCTTTAGCAAGTTCTACAGAGTTTCGTGTGTCTCCTGAATGCTTCATTATTTCAAGATGCTTTTTACGTGCTGCTATAGCGGAGTAGTTTGATTTTGCGGTCCATGTCCGTCATCGTACGCGCTCTTACATTCCGAGGTAACCTGCCATTCGCCCACGTAGTAGTTGTAGCGGATAAGGCTGTAATCCCCAAAGGCTTCCCATGGCCTTTGCAACAACACTCAAAGCGACATATTTTCTCAATCGTCCACTGCAAGCGATCGAATCAGATTTTTAGCGAACATAGCAACATGATCATCCCAACAGAGCTGACAGCGATGACGTTACGCTGACGCATAGGATCCTCAGCCACGGGTTGTTTGAGCCGACATCACGGGCTTGCCACGGCCATGGCTTCACAAGAAAAGTTGAGACACTTCTCACCGGAGTCTTTCTCGCGTGAAAGAGCCCGCTCGGCTGGGATGTTGCGGATTGATCAAGGTTGAATGGTTTCATGTCACGTGGCGGAGGAGACGCTCCGCTGTCAGGGACAGGTCTGCAGCGCAGAACGACCATCGAAGACGGATTTGTGAGACGGAAAATAGATTCAAGCATCCAGGATCTGGCCGTTATGTACCGCCAAGACTTTGGATCAATGTCAAGCAACGGGGCTTTACTCCGCGCCAGCTTGACTCTACCTCTGGAAATCCATCCCATACTTGGTCCAGTACGATTGCAAAGTCACATTCGAGGAATTGTGAATTTATCAGCATGAAAAGTCTCTGAGACTACTCTCTCATGCCTCGAAACGTCAGGCGACCTGGCTGTTGTAGACACAAAGTGATAACCCTGCTGAATGAAGATTGAGCCAATCCTTAAGTGAGTGATCCGGCATGACACCTCTTCGCACGTGCTATCCTCCTACCTTTATGACAGCAGCAACGCGAACCCTGTTTCCCCGCAGAACGTAGAGATGTTGCGAACTGTGATGACGACAGCTTGAAAGGTCAGTTTGGGCTCAACCGTAACCAAAGTCGCGCGTAGGAGCAACAGGTCCGCGCCGATGTGACTCGTAAGTGCTTGCATCCACTCACAGGCGCTGATCAGTAGATATCGAATACTTTAAGAGAACTACAAAAACAAACTCGTCAAGGCCTATCGGAAACATGAAAACACCTTCTTCTTGACTCAAGCTGCCGAATCTGGTAAAGCTCGCTCGTCTCGACTCAATTTTCTTGACAGAGAACCGCAATGATGTCTTCCAACAGCAACCAGATGGCCCCAGGCCAGCATCCTCTTCAGGCAACGGCTTCGGCCATCACTGCTGGACTCACCGGAGAGAGGAGAGCGTCACGCCAGAGCCATATGCAGAGTGTCAACGAGGGTCCTGCCGATATCATCGCAAAGGTATCAGGCGCTGCGTCTGGCGGAAAGCGTGAAGATGACAGTGCATACTTTACCAACAACGAGGGTCATCCGTTCCCTGATCCGTGCGTACACTTGTCCTGCTTTTGATTCAAAGGAAAACCATGGAGCTAATTTGGACGGGTATACAGCGCCCATAGCAAGACGGTCGGTGGTCTTCCTCTGATTAGCGACACCTTTTTGCTGCAGTAAGCTTGTCACATTGAGTGAGAGACGCTTGACGCACACTGACATATCCGCAGAAAGCAGCAGGCTTTCAACAGGTCCAAGAACCTTGAGCGTGAGTAGCAAGTCATTTGCCCCTGGCTCCTTTTAAGACAACGATGATAACGCTTGTACAGGCATGGTGCACCCCTGTGGCTCCGGGGCTTTTGGATACTTTGAGTGCACCGACGACGTTGCTGAGCTCACTGTAAGTCATGGAAACTATTAGCTTCAGCTTGGCAACAGATAACTGATAAAAAACAGAAAGCCGACTTTTTGTCTTCAGTAGGCGAAAAGACACCGGCCTTTGTTCGGTTCTCTACCGTTACCCTGGGCAGAGAGTTCCCAGACGAGGCGCGCAACCCTCGGGGTTTCGCCATCAAGCTGTACACTACGGAGGGCAACTACGACATTGTCGGTCTCAACTTTGTACGTCCTTCATCAATTTCACAATGTCAAGATCCTCAGCTGACCATTTACAGCCTGTGTTCTTCTGTCGCGACCCCATTCAGGGTCCCGATGTCATTCGCTCTCAAGCCCGCAACCCATCCAACTTTCTCCTTGATCACGATGCCCTCTTCGATCTTCTCGCCAATACTCCCGAGGCGAACCACGCCGGTCTCATGTTCTTCAGTGACCATGGCACTCCTCAGGGTTGGCGTTTCAACCATGGCTACGGCTGCCACACCTTCAAGTGGGTGAACAAAGATGGAAAGTTCGTGTATATCAAGTATCACTTCATCGCCAAGCACGGCCAGAGACAGTTCACCGACCAGGAGGCTATGTCAATGTGTGGAGAAGATCCTGACTATTCCAAGAGGGATCTCTGGGAGACGATTGAGAATGGCGAGGAGGTGGAGTGGACGGCTCATGTGCAGATCATGGACCCTAGCGAGACGGATCCAGAGTCTTTGGGCTTTGATCCCTTTGATGTTACCAAGGTCTGGCCGAGGAAGCAGTTTCCCATGCGTCGGTTCGGACGGCTCGTGCTCAACAAGAACCCCGAGAACTTTCATCGAGACGTCGAGCAAGCCGCCTTCTCCCCTGGCAGCATGGTTCCCGGCATCGAAGACTCGCCCGATCCGCTGCTCCAATTCAGAATGTTCTTCTACCGCGACGCACAGTACCACCGCATCGGCGTCAACCTGCACCAGATTCCCGTCAACTGCCCCTTCATGGCCAAGTCGTACGCCTCGCTCAACTTTGATGGGCAGATGCGCTCTGACGCCAACCACGCGGGCAACAAGCAGTACGCGCCCAACAGCTTTGCGCATAAGTTCCGTCCGGACGCCGCGGAGGCACCCTACGCCGTCAGCGACAACGTCGTGTCCCGAAAGAGCCACTACTGGCACGAGGGCAAGAAGAACGACTATGACCAGGCAAAGGAGCTCTGGTCGCGCGTCATGTCCGAGACGGAGAAGAAGAACACGTGCTACAACACTGCCAAGGGATTAAAGCGGGTGAAGTTTCCGGATATTCAGAAGAAGTACCTTGCGCAGATCTATAACATTGGGGAGGACTACGCACAGGGTGTTTACGATGGGTTAACAAAGCCCGAGTTTACGTTTGACGAGGTGAAGAAGATGGCCGAGGGAGCATATTTGTGGTACAAGGAGGAGAAGTTCAGACCCTCGGCTGGTTCGACGCTGACTGGACAGGCGCCGTCAATGGGTGTGTACAACTGAGGATTCTGAGAGGGACAGGAACGATACACAATTCCTAGATGCATAGAATCCTCATAAAGCCCTGGAGCTGACCTAATTGCCATTGTGTCCACTGAGATCGGGATCACAGCACACACGTGTTGACTCTCCAGTCAATGGCAGGGCCCAATGATCGAGCAGCACCACTTCAGTGACTTGTGTTCGTTGTGGTCCAAGAGGAATTGGCTTTGATGAAGGGATTGAGGTGTGAAAAAGACAGCATACAATTGGCGTTCATTTTCAGGTTGTTGCCGCTGCAACGAGCTCAGCCAGCTCCAGTGGGTGGTTGTTTTGTGGATGGATCCTCAAGCTCTGCACGGATAGCGAACCGCACTGCGCCGTTGTGAGCGTTTCGGCGCCTGTAAGCTAATGAAGGAGGGGTGCATGCCCGCGAGGTGACGAAAGAGGGGCAAGTGAGGCCACTCTGAGCTCGGCTCGCGGAGGAGCTCAGAGTGGGGTCGTGACGAAACCGCAGAAGGCGTCGGATGCTGAGAGAGAGCGAGCGAGGCAAGTCGGAGCGAAAGACGAGACACAGGCGAGGGAGGGGCCCCGTACCTGTCTATACAGTAGACCCTCTCTGACTAAACACCTGTGTCCGTCCCAGGCGGTTTAATAATCATTTGATTGCCGGCGTTTCTCCTCACTTTGCGTCCGTTTCTCGACATCATCATCCTCAACCACCACTACGAAACAACGAACCAACCCAATCACATAACGCCAACAACCCAAAATCGTCAAAATGGTCAAGGCAGGTATGTAAGATCTACAAGGGATGAATGCTGGCGCTTTTCTTTAAGTATTGGTCTGGGTGGCGCGGAATGGAGGGGCAGGCGCCGAGTCACGCTGCTCTGCGCTCGTTTGAGCGAGTTTTGGGTGTCTCTCGACTGGCGACATGCAGCTATCCGGTCACCTTGATGGATTGATTGCCTAGTCACGGCCGCCAATTCATCAGCCCTATGAGATCGACCCCTCTCCTCGGGCGGATCGCCGTCTCGCGTCCCTTGATGGTTGCCCTGGCCGTGGCTTGCCTGCCTGCCTCGTGCCGTCCCGTTCAGCTACCGGTCCCCGCAGCCGTCGCGTGTAATCTTTGTTTGTTCTTCAAACGCTAACTCTGCTTCTCAGTGAGCGTTCTCCGCGGTGACGCCAAGGTCTCCGGCACCGTCACCTTCGAGCAGGCCGACGAGAACTCCCCCACCACCATCACCTGGGACATTACCGGCAACGACCCCAACGCGAAGCGCGGTTTCCACATTCACACCTTTGGTGACAACACAAACGGCTGCACCTCCGCTGGCCCTCACTGTCAGTCTCTTCAAACGGAGCAGAAAATGAGCGACATGCTGACCGTCTTGCAGTCAACCCTCACAACCAGACCCACGGTGCTCCCACCGACGAGAAGCGCCACGTTGGTGACCTCGGCAACATCGACACCGATGCTGAGGGTAACGCCAAGGGCTCTACCACCGACAAGCTGATCAAGCTCATCGGCCCCCACAGCATCGTTGGCGTACGTCCTCTTCCGTAAAGTGTCGCGCGTGTGCTAGTAGCTAACAATGTCGGCAGCGCACCGTCGTTGTCCACGCCGGTACTGATGATCTGGGCAAGGGCGACAACGAGGAGTCCCTCAAGACCGGAAACGCGGGTCCCCGCCCCGCTTGCGGTATTTCTCGCCAATTCTCCTGGTCATTTTGATGTGAACTGACGTTTCGCCCAGGTGTTATCGGTATCTCCCAGTAGAACTGAATCTGTGCTTCCTCGGCTGGCGGGCAATGATGATAATTAAGCCCCTTACGTAGTGTATGATCTCTATGACAACCAAGCATTGATAAACCAATCCAATGGCCCTTTGATGTGTCTGAACGCTTTCTAGATGTGATAACGTGGCGTTGGCGTTGTGAGAACACATTATATTGGTAGGCCGATCTCGACATCATCTTGCCACTGACGAGGGGTTGCCGTGCATGCAACGATTCTTCACAGCTTCCAGCACATGCAGTCCGGGGTCGATTCGAACTCTTCAAATTGGACGAACAGGCAGAAGTCGAGCTTCAGCTTCAGATTCACTAAAAAGCCATTTCTCAATCATGCTGCCCTCGTAGAAAGACAACAAAGTTGGAGACGTCGACCTGGCCATTCACGTAGCAATCAAGCTGCCCCGCAAAAAGGGGGCGCTGGACCCTGGAGAGCGGTTGCCCCACCTCTGTCGGCCTGGCGCATTGGAGCACAGCACGACGGTGTCAAGGGAGGCGAGTCCAGTCTCGAGGGACACGTTCCACTAGAGGGAAGAAGCACACGACTCCTGACTCGTCTCTTTCATCATCTCCCTTTGCTGTCATCAACAACGTCTCTCTACCCATAATACTACGACATACACCTCAATTGCTTGAGCTCGACTATTGCTCAGCGGGTTCATATTTCCTTTTTCCTCTTTCTCGTCCGTCATCTCTCTGTTTGTTCTTTAGGTGAGTTGACACCCTGCCACAGCTCGCATCCTGTCTGTCTCGGCTTCCTGCAGAAGGCGAGCTCGTTTCCAAAGTCTTTTGGCCGTTTACGAAACTCAATTGCGCTGGTCAATTGGTTCTCTGGACAGCTTGTCACCTTTGCGGATCGGCAAGTAACCACCATTGCGTGGCACGACTGTCAGGGAAGCCTACCACTCCAGACGAGCTTGCTAACAGCGACTTGGCAGGCATTTTCTGCGGGTACACCCGACCGGTCCAACATGTCCAAGACCTTTATCGGCAACGTCAAGAGTGTCCTGAGCGGCGACACTCTGGTCCTGACGAGCCCCAATAACCCGGCCGCCGAACGACTTCTCTCCCTGGCCTACGTCACCGCTCCTCGTCTCAGCCGTGATGGTGACGAGGCGTTCGCCTTCCAGTCTCGCGAGTTTCTGCGAAACCTCGTTGTCGGCAAGGCCGTCCAGGCGACAGTTACCTACACTGTGCCCAGCGGTCGTGACTATGGCACGGCCAAGCTGAAGGATGGCACCGAGCTGCCCGACGAGCTCGTCAAGGCCGGATGGCTGAAGGTTCGCGAGGATGCTGGCCGCAAGGACGAGTCAGACGAGGTGGCTGCGCGCGTCGAGAACCTCCGCGCTCTCGAGTCTGCTGCGAAGGCCGACGCGAAGGGACTCTGGGCTGGTACCGGTGGTCTCGTCGAGGTGCAAAACGAGCTCGACCCCAACTTTATGAAGGAGTACAGAGGAAAGACTGTGGACGCCATTGTCGAGCGCGTTCTCAGCGGTGATCGTCTCCTGGTCCGCCTCCTGATCTCTCCAAACAAGCACATTCAGCCCATGACGCTGCTCGCCGGTATCCGAACCCCGTCGACCGAGCGGACCGTGAACGGCCAGACACAGCCAGGCGAGGAGTTTGGCAATGAGGCCAAGACCTTTGTCGAGACCAGACTTCTCCAACGCCAGGTCAAGGTCGAGATTGTGGGCAACAACGCGCAGGGTAACCTGATCGCCACTGTGCTGCACCCCCGTGGCAACATTGCCGAGTTCCTCCTCCAGGACGGTCTCGCCCGTTGCAACGACCAGCACTCGACGATGCTTGGCGAGAAGATGAAGCCGCTGCGTGCTGCTGAGCAGCAAGCGAAGAATAAGAAGCTGAGGATCCACAAGAACCATGTCTCGCAAGCAGGTTCTTCCGAGGACAAGGTTGTGGCGAAGGTCCTTGGTGCCGACTCTATCATTGTCCGTAGTAAGAACGGCAATGATGAGAAGCGCATTAACCTCAGCAGTGTTCGTGGACCGCGCACAAACGAGTCTTCCGAGGCTCCGTTCAAAGATGAGGCCAAGGAGTTTCTGCGCAAGCAGATCATTGGCAAGGGTGTCAAGGTTACTGTAGATGGCAAGAAGCCCGCTTCCGAGGGCTTTGAAGCCAAGGAAGTTGCTTCCGTCACTTGCTCGGGCAAGAACGTCAACCTGATGTTGGTGGAGAACGGATGGGCGTCCGTGATCCGCCACCGTAAGGACGACACCGACAGAGCCCCCAACTATGACGATCTGCTCGCTGCGCAGGAGAAGGCTAAGGAGGAGAAGAAGGGCATGTGGTCTGGCAAGCCTCAGAAGGCCAAGCAGTACACCGATCTTTCCGAGAACACGCAGAAGGCCAAGATTATGCTGGCTACTCTCCAGCGCCAGAAGAAGGTGCCTGCCATTGTCGACTTTTGCAAGTCTGGCTCTCGCTTCACGATCCTGATCCCCCGCGAGAGCGTCAAGTTGACCATGGTTCTCGGAGGAATCCGTGCTCCTCGCGCTCCTCGCGCTGACGGTGAGGGCGGTGAGCCCTTCGGTAAGGAGGGTCTCGACCTGGCCAACAAGCGCTGCAACCAGCGCGACTGCGAGGTTGACATTCACGATATGGACAAGGTCGGTGGTTTCATCGGTGATCTGTACATTGGACACGTCAACTTTGCTACCGTCCTTCTCGAGGAGGGTCTTGCTTCCGTGCACGGGTACTCTGCCGAGAAGTCTGGCAACGCTCAGCAGCTCTTTGGCGCTGAAAAGAAGGCCAAGGAAGCCCGCAAGGGTATGTGGCACGACTACGACCCCTCTCAAGAGGAGGAGGAGGGCGATGCGAACGGATCTGCGGCGGCGGCGGCGCCCGCCGAGTCTGACGTGACGCTCAGCAAGAAGCCCACGGATTACCGTGATGTCATGGTCACCAACATCGACGGCAACGGCAAGCTTAAGATCCAGGAGATTGGCACGGGTACATCAGCGCTCGAGACGCTGATGAACGAGTTCCGCAAGTTCCACCTGAACCCGCTCAACAACAAGGGCATGAAGGACGCTCCCAAGACGGGCGAATTTGTGTCTGCCAAGTTCTCCATGGACGGGGAGTGGTACCGCGCGCGCGTCCGGTCCAACGACCGCACGGCGAAGAAGGCCGAGGTCGTTTTCATCGACTACGGCAACAGCGAGCAGGTTCTGTGGTCGGAGCTGCGGCCGATGGACCAGCCTCAGTTCTCGGTGCAGAAGCTTCGCGGCCAAGCCATCGATGCCTCGCTTTCGTTTGTGCAGTGGCCCGTCGGTGCTGACTACTTTGCCGAGGCGATCGGTTACGTGGCAGAACTGACGGAGGGCAAGCGCCTTGTGGGCAGCTTTGACTTTGTCGACAGCAAGGAGAACCTGAGCTACATCACGCTGTACGACCCCAAGACCAACCAGGAGATGCCTGGTCTCAACGACTCGCTCAACAAGGAGGTGATCGCGGGTGGTTTCGGCATGGTGCCCAAGAAGCTCAAGACTTGGGAGAGAAGCCCTGTGTTCGCGTCGTACCTGAAGCACCTGAACGAGGTGCAGGACCAGGCGAAGCAGGACAGGCTCGGCATGTGGGAGTATGGTGATATCACCGAGGATTAACGGTGTGCAGTTGTTTGATTTTCAGAGCGCCTGGTGTACTATGAAACCTACAAAAAGTTGCATGTAGCATTATGAAACGTGATTATCTTGATGGTGACGGATGTATGCGATAGGCTGAAGCACGGAGTGAGGCTGTTACGAATGTATTGGCTCTGGGTAAGCGAGCAATGATTGATTGCGACTCAGGGTCCCGGAACTGGTATGAAGAATGCGGAAGCTGCGGAATGAGAGTCAGCTCCACGGCAGCTTGAGCCTGATCTATTCTCGCTGACGTCAATGCTCGAGGAAAGGTGATCATGTCTGGTTCCTGAGAGCATCGCAGATGATGGGACCCATAAAGGCCTATCTGTTGCATGAGGCCTTTGTCAAGTCTCGTGATCGCGAGCGGCGCAGGCTAATATCTACCAGATCCCTTTGGCGAGACGCATCTCTTGGGAACAAGGCCGCCATCGGAACCTCCTGAATGTGCCCAAGGTACTGGTCCCGGTGACCGGTGCAGTGTCAGGGTCAGGGTCAGGGTCGAGAAAAGGGGGTCAAAGCACGTGGGTGGGGTGCTGTTCCGCGTTCTGGTGGGGGAAGAAAGAACCTGGCTGGCAGATTATCCATCACCTATCCACCTTATTATTATGCGATCCAATGTCAGGCAGAAGGATAGCATGCAAATATATTGGCGGTGAAGACGGGCCCCGACACTGTCCACGCCCTCTTGCGCTAAATAAGATGTTTTCGTTGCCTTGCGCTTGCTGCCGAGCTGCGTGAGAAATCACGCTCACGAAAAGCGAGTGTACACACACGTAGGTATCTACGAGATGGATATCCGGATGGTGTGCAACAGGCCGGGGGGACCCGCTCCGGGGGGGGGGTTAACAGCAGCAGAGTTCCGCGGGCAGTTTATTCCAACTCGTTTGCCGTGGTGATGGTGTAGGTCCATGACTGGACTGGATGTTTCCGGATGAATAATGGGAAGAGAGGGCCGCGTTGAGCCGCGGGTGGTCCGGTAGGTGCTTACTGAGGGTGCGTTCGTCGGTGCTGAGTGATGTGATTACGGCGATGATATTACGACGATAGTGGCATGTATGTAAGCCTCGGTCGTGGGGGGATTACTGTGTCTGTATCGTTGAGTGTCAACCCAGCAGAGAGGCACGACAGGCAGCGACAAAATGGCAGTTGCATAAGCAGTGACAGCACGGGGCGCTGTACAGCAACAGTGGTCGAGTCGAGACTGAGATATCCCCCTCTAATGATACCAAAAGTGACACAGCATGTCAACAGGCATAGACGCACGACGGCAGGTGGCAGACCGACCGGCTGAAGGCGAAAAGCGGGTTCGATTCGCCGCAGAAATGATGTAAAGAAATATGGGGACACTTTGACCCTTCCAGCACCTCTCTCGCGCGCGCTCTCTTTTTTCTTTGGGGCGAGGGGTACAGCCACAACGCAGCTCCTCCCACAGCGAGAACGCACTAACTGCACTGTGACGCAGCCCCCCTTCAAGACTCCATCTTTCTTTGGGCAGCTTTGGCTTTCTATCTACCTTGCCCGTCTCTTTCTCGACTCCCTCCATAAAACATCATTGCTTGATCTTTTGCATTCTCATATTCAAGATATCCAGATCAACCCATACAATCACCGCAAACATGTCTAGCTCTCTCGATCAGCTCAAGTCCACTGGCACTGTAAGTTGATCCTCCCCCACCTTGCTGGTAGCTGGGTTGCTGTCTGCCCCTCCATGTTGCTTCTGGCCGTCGGACGGTATGAGAAGAGCGACGATGCGGGACAGACGGTTTCTGCGAGACAACGAGATTTTGTCTTGTCTATGCCCACACCTCGCTGTTTTCTCTATAATCGTGCCTCATGATCAATTCCTTGCTGACCAGTACCTTTTGTTGCGCCGCTATAGGTCGTCGTCTCCGACTCTGGTAAATTACCGCAACCCGCCAGCCTGGCAACTTTGGCTTCACTTGACATCATGCTGACCGTGTGCCTCTTCTCTAGGTGACTTCGCCTGTTAGTATACTTCTCCCCGCCGCCCTCAGATTGCTATCAGCCTACGATCCCTACTTCCCATTCCACGACACCATCGTTTAATCTCGACCAGGCAAGACACACCAGCTAACACCTCCCAGCCATCGCCAAGTACAAGCCTCAGGATGCCACCACCAACCCCTCTCTCATCCTCGCCGCTTCCAAGAAGCCCGAGTACGCCAAGCTGATCGACGTCGCCGTCGACTACGCCAAGGGCAAGGGCGGTGATGTCGATGCCCAGGTCGAGCACGCCCTCGACCGCCTGCTCGTCGAGTTCGGCAAGGAAATCCTTAAGATCATCCCCGGCAAGGTCTCCACCGAGGTCGACGCCAGCTTCTCCTTCAGCACCAAGGCCTCCGTCGACAAGGCCCTCCACATCATCGACGTATGTCCACGTTTCCCCGTCTCCCCGGCCGGCGGGGTGTGAATCTTCAGAGGCTAACGCACAGCAGCTCTACAAGGAACAGGGTATCGAGAAGGACCGCGTCCTCATCAAGATCGCCTCCACTTGGGAGGGTATCAAGGCCGCTGAGATCCTCCAGCGCGACCACGGCGTCAACTGCAACCTGACCCTCATGTTCTCCCCCGTCCAGGCCATCAGCGCCGCCGAGGCCGGTGCCTACCTCATCTCCCCCTTCGTCGGCCGTATCCTTGACTGGTACAAGGCCGCCCACAAGAAGGAGTACACCAAGGAGGAGGACCCTGGTGTCGCCTCCGTCAAGGCCATCTTCAACTACTACAAGAAGTACGGCTACAAGACCATCGTCATGGGTGCTTCCTTCCGTAACACTGGTGAGATCACCGAGCTCGCTGGCTGCGATTACCTCACCATCTCTGTAAGTATCAGTCCATTGCCTCTGATCATTGCCGAATTCAAAATTAGGACCCGAAAACTAACAAGGATAGCCCAACCTCCTTGAGGAGCTCCTCAACTCCAACGAGGCCGTTCCCAAGAAGCTCGACGCCTCTCAGGCCGCTTCCCTCGACCTCGAGAAGAAGTCCTACATCAACGATGAGTCCGCTTTCCGCTTCGCCTTCAACGAGGACCAGATGGCCGTCGAGAAGCTCCGTGAGGGTATCTCCAAGTTCGCCGCCGATGCCGTTACCCTCAAGGACATCATCAAGAGCAAGCTCCAGTAAATATGCTTGTGTTATAAGGCGAGAAAATAACCTCTATCCACTCGATTGCTGTGCGATCGTGTGAGCATGGGGAATAATGATTTGTGATGTGAGGAATCACACGAAATGAAGATTGTCCATAGATAGGGAAAAGGATAATGAATGAGCACATGTTTGACGCATTTTGAATTTCCTTATTAAATTATTGAGTTTCTTTAGGGATATGTAAAAGATGTAGCTGGGTATCTTGGGACTGCTGTGCCCTTGTTTGCGCCGTACTTCCATTCTTGTTAGACTCCTCACCTTGTCCGCCTTGCTGTGCTTGCGGAGATTCACATCGCATTCTGACAAGGCACCTGCACCGTCTCATGGTGCCACCCCCCTTTCTTGCCCGTGATGATCACCGCCGTCAGCTCCCCGCCCTGCACGCATCCAGAGTCCAGTCCAAAAGTGTAATCACCCACGCGGTGTCCCCTCTTGGCGTCGTGCCCGTAGATCACCGTGTGTCGTTTTCTGGAGGGTTTGTGGCGCTGGTACTTGTTCCACACGTCCGCCCAGCGCTTACCTTCGCGCGTGTCGACGGGGATGAGGTGCTTTCCTGCCATGAGCAGGATTTTGTGCTCTTCAGCGCTAAGGATCTCCTCTTCATCCGAGTCGAGGTTTTGTTGCTGCTGGCTGTCGCGACCGTCATTATCGTCATCAAAATCATCATCGCCATCACCATCCTCTTCTTGAAGAACATGTTGGAAGCTCTCATCTTGTAAAGAGAAAGACGCTTCCGCGTCCGACTTTTTAGGTTTGGGAAAGACGATCGTGCGCATATTCATCACCGCCCACGCGTCCTGCCTGTCGACCTCGACGCCCGGCACGAGCCCCGCGTGGACGACGTAGATCGGCAGCGGCTTGGCGGAGAGGATGACGGGGAGCTGGGAGAGCCAGGCGACGTGCTCTGCGCTGAGACTCTTTGCGACCTTGCGGTCTCGCTGTTTGTGGCTCTCTGCACTAGCCTCCCCGTCTTCTTCTTCTTGTTTGTACTCCTCCTCCTCCTCTTCCTCGGAGGCTGAGG
This sequence comes from Parasarocladium wereldwijsianum, assembly GCA_036250105.1. Lineage (NCBI taxonomy): Eukaryota > Fungi > Ascomycota > Sordariomycetes > Hypocreales > Sarocladiaceae > Parasarocladium > Parasarocladium wereldwijsianum. Next base: position 129,416 of record JAXOUE010000022.1, on the reverse strand, counting down.
TAGAAGAAGTGCCGTGTTTTCTACTCTTTCTGTGCTTCTTCTTGTGCTTCTTTTTCTCCTTTTTCTTCTGCTTCTTCTTATCCATCTTCCACCGCGCCTTCAGTATGTGGTCTTCGTGATTTCCACGGACCGCGCTGGCTCCGATGGCCATCAGCCTGTCGACCACACCGCTCGAGTCGGGGCCCTTGCTGATCATATCCCCCGTTGCGACGAGGTGATCCCTCGCAGGGTCAAACCCTACGTTCGCCAGGAGCGTGTCCAGCGGGGCGAGCATGCCGTGGATATCTCCGACGACGATCAGCCGCCGGCCGTTGGACGGAGTGGGTATGAGTTGTCGCGGGATGGAAGCGAGGAGAGTGACATTTGGCGGTCGTGGTTTCGCGGACGTGAAGAAGGGGGTGGCGAGTGTGTGGAAGGGCGTCGGGCTGATGTAGTAGATCGCTAGGAGGAGGATGGGGAGTATGGGCAGCCATGAGAGGCTCCGGAAGGAAGGCATCGCGAAGGCAAGTCGTGTCGCATACGATTAATCAGGAGACGGTTTGGTTGCGACGGGAAAAGATCGTGGGTGGTTGTGTCACACCGAACGGCCTGGACGACAAGCGCAAAGACTAACGCCGCCTGGTCTTGGCTCGTCAGGCAGCGCGAATTTGTCGCAAAGCAGGATCACAGGAAATCACCAGAGAGGGAGACGCTCGATAAGAAACGGAGACTGAATGAGCATGACTCGATGATGGTTTACAGTTTGATCTTTTAAAGTTTGTTGGAACTGGGATTCCCGGGCGTCCCTTGCAGAATATGACGCCAGAGGGTCTTTCTTCCTTTCCTTCTTCCCCGGTTTGCACGTGCTGGCACAGCAGCCTACCCTGTAGCGCAGCCATGACACCACGCATCAGCCTCTAGTCCTTCAGGTTCCTCATCCCAGTTGCAATCAAAGTTGCAGGCTTAAAGACTTTGAAAACAAAGGGGATAAATTAGTGCTCTAGTGAATACTGACTGTTACATGACGATAGTGTTGCACTACGACAGGATAGCTTAGCTTCAACTCCAGGGTCCCGATTCCAGTGACGAAAGTTCACCACCACCTATTGCAGTGTTGAGTTGGGAGGTGACAATCAATGAACACACATCACATTGGAGCCTGCCAGACACACAATGATCACTAGGTATTTTGCTTCTGTGCTCGGCAGTGTTTGTGAAGAAGATGATTTCGATTAGGATTTCAATGTGGTATGAATTGGTATCTTCCCGTTCCGTAGCCCACCCTCAAGTATATCCATGATCCCACCTAGACACACATACATAGATCGTCAACTGCATCAACCCCAGTGTATGTATCGTCTACGCCACAGGCACAGGCTGTGCTGGTGCTGCGCCCGTCGCGCCGGGCTGGCCCTGAGGAGGCATAAACAGGGGGAGGTAGGTGACGCCGAGAGCCATAGCTGCACAAACACACATGTCAGTATGACGTTCTCATCTCGTAAAATAAAACAACCCCAGGATGCAGACCCCCCAAAGAGGAAGAATGGAACGTACCAGAAAGTCCGATAGAGAAAACACCAGGCGTGGAGGCCTTCTTCTGAGCCTCCTCGCTCTCACCCAGCCAGTTCTGGATAGAGAACACGAGGGCGGTCCTGGTACCGAATACATGTCAGCACAACAATTCTTCTACTTTGACATCTTTTGCAGCCCCGTTGATGATGAAGGTTTTGATGTTCCTTTGAGATCTTCGGAGAGTCGGTAGGGCCACGTACCACCCAATAAACTTATTCCGCATAAACATCGCCGCCATTGGGAGCGTCGAAGACAGCGTGCTGCCCAGCTCGTTCGAATCACCGGACGCGGGAGGCTCCTGGTAAGGGACGACTGTAACAAGCGAAACGTATTAGCATTGCCTGTCTTTGTCCTCCAATTCTGTAACCAAGCGCTGTTCGGCCAAAGCTTTGATAGCTCATCAGGGGCCGCGCGCGGTGGGTCGACGTACTCAGGTCCGGTCTGCGCATGTCCTTCTGCTGGGGCGCCATCTTGAGAGGAAGATCGGGTCGCGGACTGAGGAGAAGGAGAAGGAGAAGGAAAGGGTGGTGATGCGGCGGGGATGAGAGGGCGCGCGACGAGGGGGAAAGATACGTGGACGGTTGGATGGTGGATGTCGTGGTCGCAAGAGAGGCGTAGAGGGACGCGCCGAATCTGGGGTCTCCGCTGGGGCGACGGTTGAATTGGAACTAGGCCAGAAGGAGACGATGAACCCCAACCCTGAGATGGATTGTGTAAGTTCACTTGAGAATATTCCATTTCACAGGCGAAGAGGGATTTAGAAGACTCTTAGTGTTCAGAAGGGGGTCAACCTATTCAAAGGGACTGCGTCAGGGATTTGTTGTCTTGCGCCGCAATACGCGGAAAGAGAGGTGTCCATGGGTCATGGCCATGGATATGGCAAGCTATACGAAGAGATGGAGCCCACGATGTACTATGCACTGCACGAGATAAGAAAAGACATGGTATCTGGTTTTTATTCAGAATAGAAGTAAACTCTGGTCCTATGCATTGAGGTAAAAGATGCTATATTCGAGGGCATCCTGACCAGCCATCAGCTACAAGTAGAATCGACCATCTATGCAAAGACATCAGACCAATACCGCGAGCCCTTCTGCTCCGCGACCCATTCCTTTGCCTCATTCTCGCTGCAGCCAACCGACTCCTGTCGGATCTGCATCAAGACCTTGTCCACGCTTGAGCCGACGTTGCCCGCGCCGCAGAAGTAAACCGCCGCGCCACAGCGGAACAACTCGCTGACTTCCTCACGGTGATGCCACAGTCTGTCCTGGACGTGCTTGCACCCCTCCGACTTGTCCGGGTTAGTGGAAAAGGCGCGTCGCACAGAGACAATGCCGCTCTTCTCCCACTCGTCTAGCTCGTCGCGGTACATGTCGTCCTCATCAGGTGCGTGGAGACCGTAGAATAGGAGGGATTGGGCAACCTCTCGACCTGCCTCCTTCTTCATAGCGCGCTCCTGAAGGAAAGCGCGAAAGGGCGCGAGGCCGGTGCCTGCGCATGCCATGATCATGGGCGTCGTATCGTCGGCGGGGATGGTGAACCCGGCGCGGCTGGACCGCAGACCGACCTGGATGGTATCACCGGGCGAGAGACGCTCGAGGTAGGTGCTGCAGACGCCGAGGTAGTTGCCACAGTCCTTGCGCTCGTTTTTGGGCGGTGCGTCGATGACGCTCCACGTCAGGGTGCACAGGGATGGATCCGCCAAGGGACTCGAGGAGATGCTGTACTGTCTGACACGCATGGCAGGGAGGGCGGCCAGGAAGGCACCGAGAGGGAAGGGTGCTGTGGGACACAGCTCGAGCACGTCGAGGAGAGAAGTGACTTCCAGGGCTTTGGGCCTGCTGGTCAGGTCCTCAACAGCCCTGGCCTCCTTTTCGTCGGTGATAAATTCCTTGACCGCTTGCAGGACCTTGGAGGTGATGGGTTGTGTCACCTCGACCATAGCTCCGAGGATATCGTGTGCGCTCAGCTCCTGGCCCTTGGGAAGTGATGTGCCAGCGTTGGGGTCGATGGTGATCATCGCATCCCACGGAAGGTTGAAACGCCGGAGGACCCGCTGGACGATTTTTGTCGAGTTCGTCGGCAGGACTGCGAGGTAGTCGCCCACCTTGTACGACATGCCCGAGGGCAGCCTGATTGTCACGTGTCGTTTGCGAGGTGCTCCCTCTTTTGTTGTCAGGAGGCGATTCTCGGTGACCTGACCGAGCTGTACGTCCTGCTTGAGATGCCCGGCTCGTCGCTGGACATCCACCTGGATCTGAAGCTCTGGAAGGACGTGCTCATGATCATCCGCCGTCTTGGACCCCAAAGCGGGCCAGAGCTTCGATTCTGCCCACTCGTCCAGGGCGTCGAAGACATTTGCCTCTGTTACGTTAATGGGATTCAGTTCTGTCAAGCGCTCGCCTCCGTTCTTCGCGAGCATCTCATCGACCTCTGTTGGTACTTTTTGGTAAGTCGCATACCATTCCTCTGTTGCGAGCTGTGTCAGTAGCTTTTCGATGGACTAAGTGTCACGCAAATCGTCATGTGGCCATCGCAGATTTGGAGAATACGTACTGTTTCCGAGTCCCAAGACGGCGTATTTCACTCCATTGACCTCATCTTTCGGGCTTCGTGTGAGCCATTCAACAAAGTGCGCAGCATTGTCAGGGGGCTGGCCCTCATATGATGCCGTGACTACAACCAACGGCTGTTCCTTGTTGAAGACGGCAACGCCATCGTCCATATTAATGGGCTCAGCCTTGAATCCGTGACTCTGGGCTGCGTTTGCGAGGGCTGTGGCAAGGGCTTCACACGTGCCAGTGTTTGAACCAAAGAAGATTTGCATGGGCTTGAGGTTTGCCTGGGACTGAGGCCCCTTGCGAGTAGAGGGCTTTTGGCCACTGGGTTCATTCGGCGGTGTGCCGGGCACTAGAGCACCGGCGTGGTCGAGAAAAGATTCGTTGCGGAGTCTCGCCTTCATGTAGAAATCTTGCGGCTTGATCGTCAAGGTACTCTTGATGTTCAGTAGATATGAGGGGTTGGCCTTGGTGAAGGTGAAGGTCTGAAGCAGAGTTGCGACGGTGAGAATGGCTTCTTGCCATGCGAATGGACGGCCAATGCAGGCGCGCATACCATTGCCAAACGGCTATAGCATTGGAAAAGGGAGTATGTTAGTCGCGCAGTTTTCATGTGCTTTCTTTGTTAAGCCTTACCTTCCAAGCGCCGTTCGGCAGCGAAGTCCACCTCTCTCCAATCACGCGCTCGGGCTTGAACTCATCGGCATCAGCCCCCCAAACTTCCTTATCTCTATGAAGACCAGGCAGAACAACCATGACAGATTTGCCATGCTCGATCTCATATTGGTCCGCGAGTACTTGGTTTCCCTTTGCCTGCACTGTAAACACCGGCGCCGTGGGGTGCAGACGCAGTGTCTCTCTAAGGCAGCCCTCGATGTAAGGCAGCTTGCCCATGTGCTCTTCTGCGATTGCTTGCTTCCCGCATACTCTGTCGACCTCTTCCTGTGCGGCGGCGAGAGCATGTGGGTTCTCCAACAGCTCAAAGAACAAGAAGGAGAGCAGACCGGACGTCGTTTCGTGTCCCGCGATCAAAAAGGTGATCATATTGCGGATGATGGTCGTATCATCCATCTTCTCGCCAGTCTTGGGATCCTTGTTGTAGATCATGGCGTTCAGCAAATCTTTCTTGTCTGTAGGGTGCTTGCGGCGTGCATCGAGCAATTTTTGGGCGACGTCTTTGAGCTTGTCGATTTCGTCGTAAAAGAAGCGATCCTGGCGGGAGAAGAAAGCCGTTGGAAGAGGAGGACGTCTTGAGCGATTGAAACACTCTGCCAGAACATTGACCATGCTGTTGACAAATTCGTGCTGCTCCTCGTGGTAAAAGGAGTTGAAGCGGCTTCCCATAGCGCAACTAGCCAGCGAGTTGGTGTCAGCATGAGACAATGTGAGGGCAGCATTTTCGTTGCCAACGAGATCTTTGCCGCTCTATAATACCAAAGGTTCAGTTGGGTAGACTTACATAGCAATTGAGTCGAGTGTCAGACGAGTAAAGTCGCCAGATACCTCAATATGCTCGTCCGGGCCACTCCGAGCCCATTTGAGCACCATCTGTGACACAATATCTTGCATTTCTGGCAAGGACAAAGAGGACCTCGCGAATTAGCATTCTATGAGACAACAAAGTATTTGCTTGGAGCTGCGCTCTCAGAGCGCGAGCAGACGTACCAGGGAACATTGACTTGATGGCGAGCGGGCCGAACGCGGGCACTAACAAGCGATGTGCGAGCTCCCAGTTATGCTCGCCAGGATACGCAGTGAAGAGGCCATCTCCGGCGAGTTCGCGGACCTGCTCGAGAGGTCCACTCACGGCCTTCTCGAACCTGGTCTCGTCAAAAAGCTCCTTGGCGAGCTCGTAGCTGGATACGAATATGCGCTCGCCAGGGAGGTAGAGGCGGATGATGGGACCTGTATTCAATGATTGGTGTCAGAAACAGATATGCGAACCTGAATTGAGGGAAGGCCGCGCTTCCTGAGGGGGCATACCATGGAGGTCGAATAGCTGACCCAAGCTCTGAGTTGGCTTCTCGGGATCAATGTCGAGGACATTGCCAATCAGAGGATACCCTCGTGGGGTTGGAATAGGCTTCATGTTTGTATCCTCAGGCTGTGTCCAACGACTTTGAGGGGTTGAAAAGGAAATTGCGCCGTAGAATGAACAACATAGACCAGAACAAAACCAAATTACGAGGCAATGACGATGACGAAGAGGGGAGTCATTGTACTTATAGAAGGATTCTTGAAGGATGCCCCCCAGTCAAAGCATTTGCGCCAAGTCACGACATTCCTACGGCATTACTACTAGCCTTATGCATCACATGTGTGCCGTGGCGCCGCTGAGAGATCGCCAAAGCTTGTGTGGACTCAAGTCCGAAAGTAAAGAGAGGGAAAAAAGGGGGCGAAGAGGCACGGAGTTGGCCATATGATTTGCTTTCTCGAATCCCGTAACCACGGCGCTGGATTGCGTTGCATGTTTCAAAAGACTGGGTTTGTTACGGCCAGTGGCCTCACGGAATCGAGCCAGCGTCCGCCCCGCCAGCCTTTGGCTCTATTCTGACTCGATTCCGTTGCACGCACCCCTGCACGAGACGCAGTGATCCGAGCCCATTCGTTTTCTGGCCACGACAGCCGTTCATAACTGGGGACCTCTCTACGCCTAACCGGAAGTGATCGACCACGATCTTCACGGCAATGCTGGCGTAGCCCCCGGCAAGGTCCGACGGCCGAGGCTGGCACATCCACTTTCATCGGTGGGTCGGGCCTCTCACCTCGGTCTAGCTACAAGACTATTGTATTTCGTACTTTGCTTCAATGATGGCGCTGTTGTTGTTTGGGAGCGTTATCTGATTGTGCACTGGCAGCGCTGGCTGGACGGCTCTTTTATGCCCAGAGTACTGATGCGGCTCTGCTTGACTGCCTCCCAGACTACGTCAAGCACGTCAGCCCTGCTGCTTTGACTGACGAGATACCAAGTCTGTGTGTTGTACATAAGGCCACAAAGCACTGTCTTTGAGACAATGGACGCTTCTGAGTGCTGATCAATTGTAGATATTTACTCGGAAATTAGATACACTTCGTCCTCTTATTGTGTGCTAACAAGGTCCAACTCGACCGAGGCCTGCGCGTCTACTACCCCAGTACCGCTTTTTTTGTCTGTCACGAGTTGGACAATACGTCACAGAACACAGGCGCTGTGCCTGGTGAGCTGTCATTAGAGATGCTGGGCTCGAGCCGCCAGATTCTCGAATTCTCCGTTGAGAATAAGGGCGCCCGTCCTAACGCTATTGTGCATGGGCACACGCATGTCTTATGATAGGGTTAATTAGCGTTTGAGGAGAATCTTGGCATACCTACTAGATGAAGATTCACATAGTGGATGGAAGATATGTGTGATCCAGAACCATGCCAGGACCCGACAATCCATGCGCAAAGGGTTCTCTGGAAATGATTACTCTAAACTGAGATCAATATTTATTCATCGAAAGCTCGCCGCGACACTAGATGATGCTCAAAGCGCTTTGTCTCTTTTAATACATCCCCTAAGTTAAGGAACCCTCACGATCACCTTCCATCCCAGAGCACCTGCCTCCCGCACAGCACACGCCAAACATCCTCTCTTCCTCCGGCTGATCAGTGCATTCCATCCATTCTGCGCACACAATGCGCGAACCAAGATCTCCATATCCGAACCGAGATTGCGCCGCCTCGATTCGAGATTCGGCTGAGTCGGAGGGAAAGCGAAGCTCCCCTTCCGATCAACGGTGGGGGATGGGGCTGGAGTGGTCTTCTCTAGGAGGGGAGAGGCCGGGATGTCGAGGATGTTGGTGATGCAGTCGATGACAAGTACACGGTTATTGCTCGTCTTGGTCAACTTCGAATTCGTGGTGGAGGCAGCAGGAGTAGGAAGGAAGTCTTCGAGGAAGTAGTGCCGACGCTGGAGAAGCTCGGAAATATGGACAACATTGTAGCTGTATGATTTGTGAAGGGGGTGACCTATTACTGTTAGTCTCGGCGAGTAGTTTACTGGGGACAGGGACCGTCGCACCGCTACGCTGTACAGAGCGCGACGTGTTTCCCAACATGTTTGACCCAGACACATCAATTTGCTCGATAGTCGGGCTCGTAGATGACTTGAGAAACTTGGCCTTCGCTGATGGAGCGCATGGGTGGCTCGTGACAAAGCTGACGTCGTAAGTAAGCGAGAAGGTGTTTTCTTCGGCACTCTGCCCGTTGACAGAGACAGCAAAGCTAAGTGACGCTGAGTGGGATGACAAATCAGGCACAGCGCTCTCCTCGGTCGTATGAGATGGCATGGGTGTCAGCTCGCTGAGGGGCGTCGGGTGTACCGATTCTGTAGAGGACAAGAGGTTGAAAGAACGAAGGTCCGTGGTGAGTGACGGCGGTTGCTTTGAATAGGTATTGTCGGACGGCATGACAAAGTCAGCCGGTAAGATGGAGTCCTCATGGCCATCGCCAAAGATGGAGGAGTCCTTCTCGATCTTCCTCTTGGCCCAAATACGGGCCTTTTTTCCAACATTCTTTACATCATCTGGAAAATATTAGCAAACGGTCTCGCTCTACGAGAGACAGATGTCACGTACCCATGACATCTTCAGTGCCGACATTGACCCAGCCCTCGCGGAGTCCGTTCGGAACCACGTCTGTCGAAATCCAACCCAAACATTCAGCCGCTCCTTCGCCGGCAGCCAGGACACGTCCGACGATGCAGGAAGTGCTCCAAAAGCTCATACCTGAATACACAAACCCACCGCATAGATTAGCAAAGGAGCCCAACCTCGACAAAGCTTGAGTGTCGTTTTCAAGCAGTGTTGACATGAGAAAGTGGCTCAAAGCTTCACCAGGCAGTAGGAGGCCAAAAATGTATGATTTCGAGAGCCAGCCAGATGCATGCAGAGCTGCAGCCATTTTTCGGCGTTGGGCCTGCACCCTATCCTTTTTGTGCCCTCTTCCCCCGGTGATGTCCCACGCCCCAAAATAGGAGTGCTGAGACGCCATGGTGGCTGTCGTTGCGCTTGTTGGCATGGGCGTCTCGCTCTTGTCCATGAGTTTCTCGGCCTTGGCCATGATACGACTTTCGTACTCGTCCAGTCCCGGCCAACGTAGCTTCCGCGCAAAGTGCATTAACCCATCTACCTGTCGTTCCCCGTGACGCCCTTTGATGGTATAGTGGTGACGCGCGGCAGATCGTTGCTCTTTTGTATCTTGGTGGTGATGATGATGTTGACGCAGAGACAGCTTACTGACTAATGATGCGAGCCAACTGCCCGTGCTTTCCTTATGGTGCTCTGGTTCGGGTTCCTCTACCTTTGCACTCGGCAACTCCTCCTTCACAATCTCAATGTTCTCCAGCCAACTCCGCGCGAGGAAGAGTGACCATTTGACACTGGTGTTAGCAGCTCTCTCAAACCGGACGATATCAATCTGGCGAAAGTTGAAGCCGAATTCCTGTCCCTCAGTTACAGCATCGAGTCGGAGAAGGAGCTCTGTAGCGACGAGAACCTGTAACAGTAGCCAGTATCGTTCGGCATCCCGCTCTCTCTTCGTCTCTGCATCTGTTATCTCAGTCGCGTCGTCAATCTCATCGCCGTCATTGCGCCCCCAGAGGATCTGGCCGAGGCGGATCCGCCACTCTACGCGTGACAAGTCAATCCAGACATTCGGCGACCCCAGACACTTGAGTAAAGAATCAATCTGGTTTGCAAGGCTTTGAGGATCGGATCTGTCGACCGGAATACCTTCGCCCGCTCGCAAGAGTGTGTCGAAGAGATCCTGGTACGTGTCGGCCGACGAGCGGCTTTTGAGATCATTGTTGCGATAGATTTCCCCATTGCATTTCAGCCTATCCATGACATCGGTTTCTGGCAGATGATGAAGCCAGCCCATTTTGGAAAGCATGCGTGCCCTTGCCTCCACAATAGCTTTCTCCTTGGCGCCAACGCTTCCGAACCCGAACTGCTCCTCGCCCAGCGAGTCGCCAACGGGGAGCTCGAGGGCAGCCTGGTACCCCATCGTACCCTTCTCGAGGCCCTGCATGCTGAGCATGTTTGGACGCTCTCGACACTTGATGTGGAAATGGGCCTTTCGTTGCTCACGTGCCCTCTTCGCAGCTACCGAATCCCGCCTCACGTCCCTGGTGAGATGAGGCCACGCCGAAACACCACTCCATGCCTTGTCGTCAATAGGCATACAGTCTGTCAAGTCTCTGATCTCCAGTTCCTCGTCAAACGGAAAGGCCACGCTCGGATGCGGCGCGCCGGCGAAATGGGCTTCATTGCGAGCGTAGAAATGGGGTGCTCCGGAAAAGAGCTTCTCGATCTGGTCCTCAGACAGGGTATCCATGATCCTCTCGAGGCTGATAAGGTGGCAAGACGGCTGAAAAAGGACGAAGGGCGCGAGAGAGTCGTCAGACAACGAAGTTTGTGGTTGGAGCAGCTTGTTGGACTCTCGGGCTAGACGCGGGGGGATTCGCTGTTGAATTCCAGATAACTGCTATGAGTGGACGCTCCCAGGAACCGAGGCTTGACAGTGACGTTGGTTTGCGCTTAGATGGCTAAGCCTTCAGGATCACAGTGGGATTCGATCTGATGCCGTTTGCGCCATTCAACTTGAGGCTTGACAGGATGGTCTCATCACGATGAGACGAGTGTGTGCTTTCATAATATGGAATGGCACGGGCATGGCATGTCCAAGTTCAGAAGATGGGGAAGCTAGCCAATAAGGGCCCATAGTGCGGGTAACGAGCTTGACGAACTATTGTGAGCCCATGAGCCACTAACGCAGACATTTACAGCGGGCGACCCCAGCTCTGGGTCTCGCGCTGAGTAGCAAGACCTTATTCGCAAAGTTGTTGGACATGGCAACAAACAGTGAAGCAATTTCAGTCACGAGGCGACATGTTGTATCTTTCTGGTCTCCATGCAATCCGTTGTGAGATCATAATTAGCCGAGACTTGGCGGTGATGTAGCGGCGATCTCCAGTGAAGAGCTGTGAGATTAAGAGTAGGATCAAGAAACTGGGCCTTTGACTGATATGCATCGAAGACTATCCTGACGTGAACGCGATGTTGCGAAATGAATCTCACAACCTGCAATATTTGTCGAGACATGCCAATCATCGGGACGAATAGCTGCATTCCTATCCAAACGAGTAGTTGAGCTATGTAGTCATTGAATTATGTGTCATCCTTTGAAACAGGTCAACATCCACTCAACCGACGAAGATTCCCCTTCTAGTCAAAAGCCGAGACCTAGACAACTTGCCCATGGCTGTTCAATCCATCCGCTTCCACAGTTCAACAAGACGCTGACACCCTCCCTTCCCCAACATTTGACGACTCGAGGTTGTTCGGCCGTATCGGTGCATAACGTATCGCCATGCCATACCCCGCGTGTCTGAATAAGACAACAACCACGGCTTGATCCATGCGAGCGACTGGTGGCGCTTATTCGTGATCACGAAAGCGTGCATGTTAGAAGTGAAGCCGGTATGAACCGCCATTTAATAGTGAAGTGTTGTCGTATCGAAGGCCTACTAGCATCTAGTATGCCAGCACAAGTCCCTCCGATGCCGAGAGTGTCTAGCTATAGCCAGAGCGTGACGAATCGTGTTTGAAAGCGGCTGGCGTCGCGGAGGCGTATGCGGAGAGGAAGCGAGGGAGTGGCGCGCAATCAACCCGAGAAACTTGAAGAGCTCCCGCGTCCGTTCCCACGCAATCGCAGCTCAAGCTGGTGGCGTATCATGTACCACCACCAGGAGATATTTCGGATCAGGAACAATGACCAGTTCCTGTTTCTTTGTTCGAAGTCGCAGGAGCCGCATCTCGTCCTGTGTTATCCCATCCCGTCAGCGATCAACAGTCCCCCGTCAGTCGCGCCTAGCAAACGTACCTCTTGGTCAACCACGTGAACGAACTGGCTCGACTGATTGACAAAGTTCCATATTGACGCGGCAAATTCCTCCATCCCTTGTGACTCGTTATCTTCTGCCGCTGGGGTTTCGCTCGGAAAGGCCGTGGTCGGGGCCGTTGACGCCGTCCTCGACTTTGCAGTTCTCAGTGCCGATGCGTCGCCGCTCGTCTTGAGGATCGCGCCGCTCGAGCGATCGAGCACGAGACTGGCTTTCACGCCGGGTTTGCGCGTCAGCCTACCGAGTTTCTCTTCCAGCGCATCGTGGCCGTTCGTCTACAGCGTAAAGATTGTGGTCAGTTCAGGGGTCTTTTCGAAGAGGAAGTAATGGCTCAATGTGGCAACAAGGGAAGGCTTACGGATCCGATGTCAACCATGGTGAATCGCGTTTGAAGTTATCGGTGCCAGGAAGCGCTGCGTCGTAGGTTTGAAGCAGAAGGGCTGGTGAATCGCGTGGACGACAGTGTGGGGTAGATGGGAGCTTCACCGTGGATGAGAGCCGCACCGTGCAGCTCCGAACGGCGGTTGGGGAGATAGTCAGCTGTCAAAAATAGGCGAGCATACCGTCACCACATTTGGACGGTTAGATCATGAATGATAATGACACATTTTTCATACAGCTACTTGGTTTGAGAGCAAAGCTTCTTCATGCACAGAATCGCCTACACTTTCAATCTTCCACCCTCAGTAATCAATTCGTCCATTCTCTTCTGTACGTTTTGAATGCAGTATGAAGCGTAGCAGCAGGCGAAGCCATGCCCGCATAACCCACGGATCCACATGTCACGAACATGGTACTGTGTATACGTCGTAATATCGAGCTGATCAAAAATGTTTGAGCTGTTCCAGAACCACGTACTGAGACCATAGCGGGGACAGAGGTTGCCGCGTCCAATACATGCTTAACTACGTAGGATGTGGTCTGCTCAGATATGCGATCAAGCTTCCCTTCCTTGTACACCATCAGTGTACCGACTTACCCGGGAGGGACATTGACAACCAAAAGAAAATCTCAAGCCAGCACGATTTTCACTTCCACTATCACAACTTTCACCACATCTCTACGCGCAACCATTAAGAGTCTCAGAGAACTTCTTGATTAGAAGAGAATTACCGTACAGCTTTGGATCAACCACAAAAAAGAAACCGTCAAAATGGGGTCCTCCGCTAGAAAGAAGGCAGAGAAGAAAAAGGACTTTCAGAAGACGAAGATGAAAGTCGGCAAGGCAAAACCCAAGGCCTCCAACTTCACAGACACAAGCTTCAAATCCAAAGCGATTGTGATGAACTCTCAATCATTACTCGACGAAGAACCCGATGCGGACAAAAAATTCAAAGACCATCTGGGACTCGTGACTTCAAAAAACGACAAGCAACGCAGAGAAGCCCTCGCCTATCTCACAAACCAGCTCTTGAAGCAGCATAACCCGGTGGGCACAAATAACGTGCTTTCCAAGGTACTGCCGCTGGTATCGGACTCATCAACACCGGCACGAAAGCAGCTTCTATTGTTGCTAGAGGAACTGCCAGGATATGAGGTGAAGCGGCATGTGGATCAAGCGTTACGATACATCCGGTCAGGCATGACACATCTCTCTGCGGATATCAGCAACGACTCTGTGGTTGTGATGGAGTGGCTTCTCGAAGTAGCGGGGGATGAGGTTGTGAGCACGGCGGGAGGGTGGGTGAAGACGCTGGATACCTTCAACGCAATGATGGGCTGGACGGCGCCGGCATCCAAGAGTGGATGGTCCACCGGTGGTGCGAAGATCACGCTACGTTCAAAAGATGCGGCAACACAGGCGAGGCAAATCACAGCCCTCACAAAGCTTCTTCGCGCTGGGTTGGAGCCGCCACATGTTCCGCAGCCGACGGCACAGGTCTCTGAGGAGGAGACGGCGAAGAGTCGCTGGAGCTTCTTGTACCGTTTACCCAAAGATCCGAAGTCGTTTGACCGGCTCAATCTCAACGGGCCGCCAACCAGTGGCAGTCAGATTTACGCAACAAGGGAAGAGAGGCAGCAGGTTTTCAAAGCGAAATATCTCGACTCGATCTCCAAGGGGGCGGCAGAAGCGCAAAAGGCTGGAGGCGTAACAGGCAGGGCAGCGACTGGTCTGCAGAAGGTGATGGATGAGAACATGGATGGAGTGGAGGGCACATCGGCCGTGGATATGTACCAGGCGATGTGTGACCTGTGGTGAAGGTAAGATTGGCGAGCCGACAGAGCTGAGAACATGGTAACAAGATACCCAAAAGAATCGAAATTCACTTCCAAGATAGATTTTGCTTCGCACATTGCTATCATGAACGCCTGTCTGCAATGATCAGATGTGACCAGCGAAATTCCGAGTCTAGTCATGCAGTTTTTCGAAACAAAGAGCCCCTGCGAAGGATGCGAGAGCGAGCTTGTCGTGGCATCACACACAGCTCGTGTGACAACTGGATCAACTCCATTCTTGAGCCATGCATCCTTCCATGCAGCCCTGTGACGTTCAGCCCGACTGCTAGCTGCCGAAGCATCTGCTATCCCGTCACATCTCTTCCAGATGGCGAAGCGAGAAACCAAACACGGGTCCGTGAGCCACTCGGACACGCAGTCATGGCTATCTAGTTTTTCAAGGCCTTCGTATTGCCATGTAAGTGAAGTGATTTGCACTGCTCTCACCACAATCACAGTTCGCGTATTTTCACCCCTAGCGCAGCCTTGGATTCACTGTGGCACATCGTGAGAGCTAGGCGTGTCGAATGAAAAATGCAATCAATTGTTCCGATTTCCTTCCTACGGGATCCTCAGGCAGCTGTCAGTCACCGACACGATCTGACAGCAGCTGTTCCTTGGGCCGGACATCAGCTGTTCATGACAGTTAAGACTATTTGATTTCCGAATGCTGGGCACCGCCGTCACAATAGCCGTGACAGTGCCGCATATCGATGGTTCACTCAGCGCGTCTGCCTTCATTCATGCACGTTCCTCGTTCCTTCCCTTTCCTTGCTCTTCTGCGATCTCTCCCTTCTTCTATTCACTTCCCCCCATTCACTCCACCCTACTGCCTGCTCTCTTTCCTTCACTCAACTTCATCTACCCAGGAGTAGCAGAATCCTTCTGCCTTTTTCTCCTCTTGTTGTTCTCACCTTTCTTTCTAATCACCTTTCTTTCTACTTACCTTTTGCCCTCTCACTTCGCCGCGTCTTCTACTTCAGTCCTGCTCCCTTCTCAACTTTGTCACTTTCCCTTTCATATTACAAGTCCACCATGGCCGCGTGGAATACCGAAGACATGGCTCAGGCCTTGTCCGAACCTGCTCCTCAGCAAAATCATGACGAAGAAGATACCGCTGCGCAGCAAGCTCCCAACAGCGATTGGGTTGAGCGCCAGGTGACCGATTATGAACACCTGACAAAGCCCCCAACCGGCCAGGTCTGGGATGGCTCTGCTCGGGTTTACGAATGGAACGACGAGTATGGCGACATTGGCCCGGAGCACCCTGAGCTGGAGCTCGAGCTCTTCGGAGATCCTTCCACCCGTCACGAAAAGACTGGCATTGACTTTTCCAAGTAATTACATCGTCTTGTTCCGCCATAACATACTTCACATGTTCTCTGAATGCTAAATTATCCAGGATCCAAACCATCGAGGTTATGCAGGAAGGCCCTGTGAAGATCGAGCCCATCAGGTCCTACGACGATGCTGGTCTCCATCCAGCTATGCTTGCCAACGTAAAGCTAGCAGGATACGATGTGCCTACGCCAATCCAGAAGTTCACTTTGCCTTCTATCCTGCAAGGTCACGATGTTATTGGGATTGCTCAAACTGGTAATTTTTAGCCCTTCACAAAAATAAGGCTGCTGCTAACAACAATTTCCTTGTAGGCTCAGGCAAAACTGCGGCGTACCTCATCCCGATTTTGAGCAAGCTAATGGGAAAGGCAAAGAAACTTGCTGCTCCTCGCCCAAACCCAGCCTCTATTAGGCCTGATTTCCGCGGTGTGCGAGCTGAACCTCTTGTTCTTATTGTTGTTCCAACGCGCGAGCTCGCATTCCAAATTTTCAACGAAGCTCGAAAGTTCTGTTACCGAACCATGCTTCGCCCTTCGGTCGCCTACGGAGGAATCCCCCTCAAAGAGCAGTTCAGCATGATCAACATGGGTTGCGATGTCCTCATCGGCACCCCTGGTCGCCTGGTTGACCTCATTCAGCGTCCAAATGACCTAAGCTTGAGTCGCCTCAAGTACATGGTCATTGATGAAGCTGATGAGATGCTTCAGGACGACTGGAACGATGAAATGGACACCATTCTGAACGGCGGAGGTAAGTGGTATGTCCTCCCGCGAACGAAATTCATCTGACCTTCTATCAGAGCAAGATCTGGGCAATGTCAAGTTTGCGCTGTTCTCAGCAACGTTTCCCAAAGCAGCTCGAGACCTTGCCAAAGAGCATCTGTCGGCGAGCCACGTTCGCTTCATGGTCGGTCGTGCCGGTCGAGCCACGGCAAGCATTGTACAAACCGTGCTTCAGGTTGAGCATCACGAGAAGCGGGATCAACTTCTCAGCGTCCTCAAAAAGTTTGCGGGAGCTCGCACTATCGTGTTCTGCAACAGCCGCCAAGCCGTGGACAACCTGGACGACTTTCTGTACAATATCGGGCTGCCTGTTACCTCGATTCACTCTGACAGAACTCAGATGGAGCGCGAAGCGGCTATGCGAGCCTTCCGATCGGCCAAAGCTCCCATTCTCATCGCCACTGGCGTGACTGCGCGAGGCATTGATGTGAAGAACGTACAACATGTCATCAACTTTGACCTGCCCTCCATCGAGCACGGAGGTATGGAAGAGTATACTCACCGGATTGGTAGGTCTATATCTAATGCTTTCTCTTTCCAGACCCGCTGACGATACGTTTCACAGGACGTACTGGGCGCATGGGTGCCCGGGGAATGGCAACCTCCTTCTTCACTGAGCGCGACGAACCGCTGGCCAGCGTCCTGGTCCGAACTCTGTTAGAGACAGAGCAAGAGATCCCTGACTTTCTCGAACCTCATGCTCCCGTCGGCGAAGCTCGTGAGCACCTCAAGTTTGAGACCGAGTCAGACTTTGACGAGAACGAGATGGCTGGCGGCGGCGGTGTCACCTCTGGAGATGGTAATGGTGCATGGGGATCTGGTGGTGCTTCCGCTACAGAGGACATAGGCGGATGGGCTAGTACGGCGGAAAACCAAACCTTGAACGGTGGTGATGCCGAACAGCCAGTGCAGCCTGAGCAGCCTGCAGAGCAAGCCTCGGGCTGGGGTGGCAACAATGCTTGGGAAGGGCCCTTGCAGGAGACCCCGACCTGGTGAATGCTGAGTCCATTATGTCCTTTATGGATACCATCAACGAGAGCATACGAGGGTGAACGTTGCCATTCGAGACTTTTGTTGGCGTCAACGAAAAAAGACTATCGGGGCTATGCAGCATGAAGATAGTTCTGGCAAGTCATACGGCCTGCTTGGTTCATTTGGTAGAGAAAACGCAAGGCAGTAATTCACATCGGATGCGAGCAACTGAATCGACTCTGTCGCCGACGTCTGAGATATGTGATTGTCATGAAGACCGTGAAATTAGATTATAATATAGAATGAGTGTACTGTTTTTACATGTTTTTGAGGATCTTGCCTAGGCCCGCAGCCTTTTTGGACGCACCGCCGTAGCCCAGCTCGACGACACCCTGAGCAAATGTCCACGCCTTGGGCTGGCTCTGCACGGGATACTGAACAGGCGGGGGGATGGCAGTGCGAATCCCCAGCCAACCGAAGCGGTCCTCGCAGACGGCCTTGATGTTGCAGACGCCGCGCAGGCCCTCCTCACCGGCGAAGCGGCCGTAACCCGAGCCAGCGACGCCACCAAAGGGCATCTGAACGGCGTAGTAGACGGCAAAGTCGTTGACGGCGACCATGCCCGAGCGGATACCACGGACGATAGGCTGCATGGCGGGATCGCTCTCGGCGCCGTGGACCGAGGCGCCGAGGCCAAAGTTGGGGGCGTTGGCGATGGGCAGGATAGCCTCGGGCGTTGAGGCGGGGGCGCGAAAGAGTGTGAGAATGGGGGCGAAGCACTCGTTCTGTGCGATAGCCATGTCCGGAGTAACGTCAACGAGAAGAGTGGGCTCGAAGTAGTGGCCCTTGGGAAACTCGGGGTGATTGTAGCGTTTGCCGCCGGCGAGGAGGCGGGCGCCGGATGCGACGGCTTGCTCGATGAGGGATTCGAGGTTGGAGAACGAGGCATCGGAGATCATGGCGCCAACGTCTGCGGTGGGACCAAGACGAAGGGCATTGACACGAGGGGCGAGGAGGGCAACGAGATCGTCGTAAACGCCTGCGGCGATGACACGCTCGATGCCAATACAGTTCTGGCCTGCAGCCTGGAAGGTACCACGTAGGATAATCTCAGCGATACGAGGGAGGTCACGACGAGCTGAATCAAGGACGATAAATGGGTCCTTGCCGCCGAGCTCAGCGACGACAGGAGTAAGGGCCTTAGCTGCGCTGGCGGCCACGTGGTGAGCGACAGGACGGGAGCCGATGAAAGTAATATGGGAGATATCCGGATGGGAGGTGAGATGCCCCGCGGTCTGAGGCCAGCAGACGACAGTCTGGACGAGGGCTGGGTCATGGCCATGAGCGAGGAGGGCGCCACGGGCAATATTGGCAAAATAGCTGCTCGACCAGGCAGTCTGCTCGGAAACCTTCACAACGATAGCGTTGCCGGCAAAGATCGAGGAGATGATGGGCCCAATGAGGTTGTGGAAGGGGTAATTCCAGCTGACCAGGGCGGCCACGACACCGAGGGGCTCGTAGTGGACCGTATTACGCTTGTAGCTCATGAGCAGGTTTGTCGGGCGTCGCGAGGGCGCGAGGGCCTTCTCACCGTGCTTGAGCGTCCAGGAGATCTTTTCAACCGAGACGAGGATCTCACCGAGGTGCGCGTCGACCATGGTCTTGCCGCTGTCGAGACCAGCAACCTTGCAAATAACCTCAGCGTTCTCAAGAATAAACCCGAGAAGGGAGCGCAGCACGTCCTTTCGTTGCGCAAACGTCGTGTCCTTCCACTTTGTCTGGGCGGCCTGCGCGGCCACAATGCTGCGATCGATGGAAGCGGGCGTGGAGGGGTTGACGAGCCCGAGGAGCTGGCCGGTGGCGGGAGCGTAGCACTGCACGGCGGAGCCATCGGGGAGCTTGACGCCCGGGTGAACAATGGTCGGGGCGTCGTCGTCGGGGAACTTGGGCGGCGGGATCGTATATCGCCTGGGCCGGCTGGCGAGGGTGGCCGAGGCGCAGAAACGGGCGAAGCGGACGAGGAGGAGGGAAGCGAGGACGACGACGGTGGTGGCGAGAATCTGAACAATGCTGTGCCTGTTTCATGCAGCTTGTCAGTCACGGGTCTGAAAACCAAAGTCGAGACAAAGTCCACATACGAGAGACCGGACTTTTCCCTCGCTGTGTTCGTCCACTCTCGCCAGCGCGCCAAAATCATCGATTCTAGAGAGGCCATTGCGTCCTGCGACTTAGGCTACTCAGCAGTCCGTCCTGAGATCTCGAACCCCACAGAGTGGCACGAAAAACGTCACTGGAGAGCAGACAAGGCCAACGCCGTGCAGACGAGAGGGAATGGGAAAGGTAGCCTGAGAGCCTGGGAAAGAAGTGGTGTCAGTGGAAATTTCGCGGGAAACACTCGCGATAGCTAGGGGACTCCACAGTCACGGTGAGGAGAGGGGTTGCTGGTTCGAAAGTCAAGCCGAAACCTTGATCGTAATATGAATAGGAAGAGAAAGCGTCAGATGGAATAAACACACGTCTCGATTCTCTGAATTACGTCCCAGCCACGAGTTGAGAACGCTGGCCTTTTCGAAATGGCAGGCGCGATAGATATCCTCTGATGAACTGGCGGCTGAGCGCTCCTCAACCCTGACCCTTGTCCCTGTTCCTGGAGCTTATCGCTTATCACTTATCGCTATCGCATCATCTCGATTTACCCCTGCCAAGACTATCAATCATCACCCCCAGGAACGCTTCCCGTCTATGGTGATCTCTGTCCACATCAAGATATGCAACACGTGATGACAAGGAACGGCAGGCGTTGTCCAAGAAATTCAATAAATAGATAATGCTTAGCTTCTGTGTCATCTCTTCTCTTCCCAGGTGCACACGATTGCGCAGTCCCATACAAAATCCCACGTCTTCCCCTTTACGGCAACTGATGGAACGCCAGAAGTATAGCTTCTACCACTTCGAAGGGGGTCTCTCTATCACCGAGGCCATGCCAACCTCGCAACGCGTGCCTCCTCAAAGAAGACGGAGCGATAATCGCAGAAATAAAGGGGCAATCAACAAACAAAAAAGAACAAGGTAGAAGAGAGCGTTGTATGACCCTAACCTCCTGGATGGTTTTTGCCCGGAACGCCGCGCCGTAATGAGGAAATTTCAGGGAAACCAAAAAAAAGACAGAAGGAATGCGAGTATTTCGCGTGCAGGCGATGATATTTTTTTAATGCGTCCACGAGATGTATGGCGTCAGCTGACGGTCGCCGCCAACAGTCTGTGAAGCTCGGTCCCGGAAGGACTCTCAAGACTAGGATTACAATGCGTATCCCAGGCGTGTAGATGAACGAATCGAGAAGAATAGGTATTGCCGAAGAGAAAAAAGTGGTGCGTGTGGTGTGGTCGTTCCAAAGCAACCAGGCCTTGTCTGACCAGGTGCTATGCGTAGATCGCTCATACAAATCATGAATGCGTCGACGAGCTCAAGGGCATGGTCGGCAATGCCGGAGGTACAAGGAAATTGTACCTCCCTCAAAAGGGCTGTTGCAACGCCCGCTGGTGTACTGAAGAGAAATATACAGAAAAGAAGCCCGGCCATTGCTGTGACGTGCCCTCTTATTGGGGCGGTGCACTCTTTGTGAGAGAAAGGCCGCGCAGGCGTCGGGGCAGGTGGAAAGCGTTATGGGCAGAATGCGATGACTCAATCCGAGAAAGACGAGCCGCCGACGTCATATCACTGCTCGCCTCGAAACTCGGGCGCATGCGATCCATGGAGGCACGAACACGATCATACGAGGGCCTGGCGCGATCCACGGACATGCGCATCGGCATCGGTACATCAAGCGACATCCTGTTGCCCGTGTAGTTGGTCGAGTCGCTACCATTCTGGCTGTGCTGATTGTATGTTGTCGTACGAGTGGCCGTGGATGGCGGGTAAATTGGCCGCAGATCTTCGTCAACGCTACCATAAGCCACATGCTTGGTCTTCCTGGAGCTATCCGACGACTCAGTCGTGGGTGCCTCGCCACCCTTGGATGTCTCCGCGTTCTCGGGTGTCGTCTTGAGATGGTCATATTTTCCTGCCAGCTCGTTCTCGCGGATGATGTCGACATCATAGGGGAAGTACACCTTCTGGATCGCCTTGATGATGAAGCGTGGGAAAAGGCACATAACAGGCACGATGAAAAACACCGCCCAGAAGGATGCCTCGCCGTAAATCTCCTTGGCTGTGCCCATGAAAGTGCCCGCCGTGCTGAAGGATGTGTACACACCAGTCCAGAAAAACACAAACAAATCGCTGACAATGACCACAAGAAGCATGATCCAATCCCAACGATACGTGTTCATCAGAATGTAACCATTGATGACGAGCACCGCTGGATGGGCAATGTAAGCGCCCAATCTGTACCGTTCCATCATGTCCAGACCGTTGAACGTGATGGGACGAGCGTTGTAGATGACCAGGTAAGGAATGAAGAACACCATGACAGATTGGTAGATACCATCAAGCATGTAGAGCCTTTGTAGCATTGTCAGTAATGATCCTCTATAACCTTTGGGGCAGGATTCGTGACTTACCAAAACTTTGTGTTTGTCCATTCGGCGCGCTCGATACCCCTTCTATAGAGCTGCGGAACAGCCAGCGAAACCTTGTCTGAAACGTCTTGGTCCAGCACACCCATAATGCCGACAGGCAAAGAGGTGAAGAACAGGTTGAACATGATAATGTACGAGAACTCGAACAGGTAGGTAATGTCGAAGTTGCAGTAGATCTCGAACCAGAAAATACCCCACACCCAAACCATGTTCTTGTAGAAGAAGTTGGCGATACTCTCGGCCATGCGGCGGTAAGACCAGCGGCCGTGGACGAGCACCAGACGTGACAAGAAGCGGAACTGCGCAATGGCGTAATCAGAGGACATGGCAGCCTGGCGACCCTCGACACCAGCAATACCAACACCGACATCAGCCTCTTGGATCATGGCCACATCGTTCGCACCATCGCCAATGGACAGAGACATGACATCAAGGCCGTTCTTGACCATGCTGACGACGGAAGCCTTCTGCGCGGGGCTCACACGACAACAGAGGACAGCCTTGCACTGCTTGCAGAGCAAGAGGAACTTTTGCTTATTGGCTTCGTGAAGCGCCCACTTCAAGGTGAAACCGTCGATAACTAGGCCGTGTGTCGGCGCCGGTGGCTCGTGGTCCTTGATTGCCGCCTTCAGCTCCTCGTCACTACCAGTCATGCCGAACATTGCCAGGTGTTTCGTCAATTCTTCGTCGAGCGTCCTCACGAGCGCGTCCTCATCGATCGTAGTGACGTTCTCATCCTCTTCGACCTTGAGATGAACAAGCTCCATGTCGTTGTTGAGGAGGTTGCAGGAAAAGCCGATGTTGATGGCTGTCTCCACCTTGTCACCAGTCAAGACCCAAAGCTTGATACCAGCATCAGCGAGAAGCGCAATCGTCTCCGGAACTCCGTCTTGAAGTCGATCCTCGATAGCGGTGCCGCCCAGCAACATCAACTCTTGCTCGATAAGTTCGGCAGCGGCCTCCATCTTCTCTTCGCGATTCTCAAGGGCCGAAGCTGCAGCGTCGTGTTCCTTCTTCCAGCTTCGATATTCTCCTTCCGTAAGTTCCTTCTGTGCAATACAAAGCGTTCGAAGACCTTCTCGTGCAAACAATTCAAGATGCTCGGCGGTGGAACGTCTGAGTTCCTTCTGCTCGCCGCGTCTGAGACGAGAATAGATCACACTGTCGGCACCCTTGCAGTAGAGGATAATACGACCATCGGGCATCTTCACGATGGAGCTCATCCGCTTCCTGCTCGAGTTGAACTCGATGGTGTTCAGGATCTGGTAGTGGCGGTCTTCGCCTTGGACACAAAGGTTGATCCCCTCACCTGACATACCCATGACGACGAAACCCATATCCCGGGCTGTAGCGACCAGGGCTTCCTCGTCGGGGGATTGCGCCTTGAAAATCATCTTTGGGGGATCGTCCAGTGTCTTCTCGACCATCACGGTATGGCAGAGAGCCAAGGCAAGCATGAAATCGTAATTGGCCTCTCTTTGCTCCGTTCCTGATTCTCCCGCCATATCCGCCACAAAGTCGGGGGCGATAAAGGTCAAGTCGCCATCGTGAAGGTACGGGTTTTTGTGAATCCGGCGCAGACCATCGAGGGCGCGAACTTTGGCTTCAGCGATTTCGCCACGAATCTTTTCGGCCTCCGCAACAACGTCGATGCCGAGTCGTTTGTTCATACCGGCCTGAGCTTCGGTGTATGCCTCTCCGTAGGGCTGTCCATTGATAGTCGCCTTCTTGAATTCCATGACATTTTGCGTAAGGGTACCGGTCTTGTCGGAGAAGATATATTCGATTTGACCGACATCGTCGGAGATGTTCCAGGTCTTGGGAACGCAAGGCTGATCGATCGGTTCGTAGTACATCTCCACATCGCTGTAGATGAAGATGGCTTGCAGGGTTCGGACAATCTCGAGTGTAATGTAAAGAGAGATGGGCACCAAGTTCTGGAAGACAATGATGGCTGCCCAGAACGTGATGAAGCCACTCAGGCCGGAGCTACCGCCAATTGAGCCATACTCGAAGAAGGCCAGAGATGCATCCGACTTGGCCCAAGCCACGCCATTGATAATGGCTGCGAGAAGACAAATGAGGAACAGAATACCCAAGTTGCTGAGAACATTAAAGTTGAGCTCGCGAGCAATACGAGGTCGCTTGCGAGGGGTCTCGCCAGCGTTCCTCATGATCTTGGTGTCATGGCCAGTGAAAACAACCACTCCGAGAACCCAGTCTGTGTTTCGCAGGTTGCAGCCACGAAGGAGCATGTTATCGATGGTAATGGGCTCGACCATCTCTTCGGGGCCGTCGTCGAGATAGCCAGGAATTGACTGCTTCCACTTGATTGCGCCGTTGTATTTATAGAGATTGGCCTGCGGTCCTTCACTTTCAATGGTGAACTCGGCCCTTTCGCAGTCGCGCGCATGTTTGAGATTACGGCCACAGCGAAGGGCAGAGCGGACCTTCAAGTTGGTCTCGCCGTCTAGGTTCTTTGTTTCAACGTAGCAGGCACCGTCCTCCTCCGAAGTCGAGAGCACAATGATATCAGCTGGCAGGTCGTCATCCTTATAGATGCGGACAAAGTCGCCGACATTGAGACTCTTCCATGTATCCTTTTTGAATCGAGCACCATTGGTCTCGCGGTTGTAATTGATGATATCTCCCTTGAGATTTTGCAGGGCTTCGGCCCTCCTTGCATCCTCGTCGTTGGGAAGCTCAATCGTGATGGTCGGTGTGTGTGGTGAACCGACCGGCGTCATAGGGATGTCCTCGCGCGCGGGAGCAGCAAGATGAGAACTGCGGCGGTGATCGTCGTTGTCGTGATGGTGAAAGTGCGATGCTATCGAGTCTCGGACGGACCTACGCGTGCGGTGAGACTCGACAGACGGGCGACCTTCCTCCTCGACTTGGCGTTTCAACTCCTTCCTCTGAACGCGCTCAGCTCGGGCCTTCTTAGACCAAAGGCTCTCCATTCCGCGCCACAAGCCTCCAAAGAAGGCCGAGTTTGCTTTCTTGAACTTTCTCCACATGGAAACATTGTCCTCTTGAACGTTGACGTTGTTCCAACCGACAAGGCGGTGCAGAGGTGCGTTATTGAGCTCAATGTCGAGAATGGTTCGGCGATAATCCTCGACGGCATCTTTGATGGCCGTAAGACAGATGATGACGATCAAGGGTACTGCGTTGAGGCCAGGGTTGATGCCACCAAAGATGGGGAAGAACTGCAGAAAAAATATTGGTTACGGAGCCATTCGTCGTTGCGCTCGGAATGGGGGTGGACTTACGACCAGAATGACAATGAATAAGAAGAAGATATTGGCCACGTTATGAAACTGGAACCAGAGGTTCTTGGGTACGAAAGACAGGGGTGTGTACTTGGCCGTCCTGACCTTGTTGCGAGCGTAAATTGTTGTCGGGTTGCCCTCCTCGTCGAGAAGCTTATCCGGCAGTGGCAGATTAAAGTACACGGTGCGATCGTCGTTCTCCTCTTCTGCTTCTTCCTCCTCGTCTCCGGCAACAGTGCCTGCGGCGGTGCTCGCAGCATCGGGGTTCTTGACCGGGTCGAGGTGATCAGGGGCGTTCTTCTCGCCATGTTTTTTGTGGTGTCGTCGATTCAATATTGAGTTACGCTTGTTCTTGCCGCTCCTAATCGTCATACGTCGGGTAGCCCATCGTGCTCGCTCGGTCTGGCTCCGGGGCAGATTTCCAGGCTCCGGCTCTGGTGGCGGCGCGGGATGGCCAGACATGATGAATTGATGAGAAGAGGCGCGGGCGAAAGCCCGTTAAACCCCGAGTAACGAGCCAGTCGAAGAGAATAGATGTTAATACGGGAAGGAAAGCCGAATCGTCGGGTCGGTGGAATTATCGCAACATAGGTGAACGGCGGATCGGTAGGTTGACAAGGCACGTAGGGGAAAAGAGTGAGATACTGCTGACAGAGCAGATACAGACGCAGACGCGGCGAAGTGTTGGAAAGTCGTGGTAGATGGCAGTCGTCAAGCTGTGGCAGTCGTCGAGCGGTCGATTGCAGTCGAGGTGAAGGCGTTGGAAAGTAAGCTCGTACGGCCGTGTCGTCGCTAAGGTGGGAAGACGGCAAGGCGATGTGTGGAACAGCAAAAGGGAAAATCAGGTTCACAGAGAGAGACCCCAGGATGAAGCTGGAATGGGGATCAGGACAGACGGTCGTGGGAAGGGGTGGGCGACCAGTGCGAAGTCCGCTGGAAGGAAGGTGCTGGGCCGCTGGCACGCAGACGACAGGGGGGTGGGGTCCCTCCTACTACAAGTAGATACAGCGGGTTCCGCGGGTGGCACGCACAGCGCCCGGTGTTCAGCATTCTGCTGTCCTGGCCCGCTGCAAAGCACTGGGCGCAGCGCGCGTTGCTGACTGGCGCCCTGGCAGGTCGCGGTACGTTGCGGTACATCATTTTAGGGGGCTGCATGACTACATATGATTCATTTAAGGCGGCATGCGTTGCTCGTCAGTCCATCCAAGCACAGAGAGAGGATCAAAAGAACGTTCTGGGATACAGTCAGATCCATCTCGGTTCCTGTCTGTATACAGAGTTCTACTACGACTCACGTCACGGTGCGCATCATCGTCATGGGGGGGAGGAATCGCCGTTCATGACACTTCAGGGTCCTGCTCGCAAGCTCTCGGGGTGGATGTACCAACCGCGTACTGCCACCTAGTCTCCGGCAGATCCGACTCCGAGCCACACTCTGGATCTGGCTGGGTCAGCAGTCGGGTCGACCCAGGTGTTACCCAGTTCATCCCCTATCAAAACATGTCTGCCAGCATCGCGACTCGCGAATTATCGACATGACTTGATGATGGTGTTTTGCCCCTACCCTTTTTTTTTCTGACATTAATCATGTCGCTTATACAGCTACGAATGAATTTTAAGCTGACAAGATTTTGCCCGCAGGATCCCCGATGCAGCCGTCTGACGTGCGCGCCTGGTACTACTAGGTGGATGATGTTGGATGAGGATGGATGACAAAGCCAGGCCCATGGTCCGCGCATTCGTAAGCACGCCGCAGGGCCTCGATGCCAGCCCCTTGTCAATTTCCCTCGACAATGCCATGGCGACCGTTTGAGCCAGCCTGCGCTGACCGACCGTGTACTGCTATGCGGCCCGCCGTCCACCAGCCTCATTTGCTGCCCCTGTCTCGTGCTGCCCAAGCCCAAAGTTCGCACTGTCCACTGCCTGCGCGATGCGAATCCGGTGTCCAAGCAATGTCCGAGAGCTGTGTAAGCTTGGCCCAGTCCACGCGCATAGGAGCATCCATCCTCACTGCGACGCGCAAGGCCATGCCCAAGCTGCTCGACAAGGCAGGACCAAAAAAGCAGCCTCGCTACCTACCCCTGTCGAGTTGTTCCATGAGGATCGACGAGCCATTTGTCTCGAGCGGCGTAGGAGAGAACATTGCCATCTCGCGGGCAGTAACAATAATACTATAGACTTTCTGACCAAACAAAAAAGGGGTGATCCAGCTTGGTATTTGCACATCGCTCTTGTCTGCTCTCCATTCGCTCAGACAAAGAGACTCTGCTCTCAGGCCGCTGGACCAAAGATGCTGCGCCCATTTTCGGCTGCACCAACGTCTCGGATTCAGTCACATCACCATCTTCAAGGACCCAGCACTGGTGGTGCACACTTCTATTATCATAGTGAATCATTCTTGGCTCTCAATTGGATACCACGTCAAGGATCCCTCTCTGACATGCACGTTGGACATACAAGTAATAGTTGTGTTTTTGATAAGGTCTCGACACGCAGCAATACAACAGCCTCACGAGCCCTACCGCGCATCCCTCTGTCGTGTCCTCAATAGCAACACGCTGGCGGCCGAGGCTGCGCTGACAATCTCACATCATCACCAGCGACAGGGCGCGCGAACAAAAGATTGAATCCAGAGTAACGAAAGCTAGCATCATGACACTAGCCACATAGTACGGTGGCGCGCCCCTCCTAGGATCCGCCACCGCCGATTAGAATGGATGCGCGCCCCGGTGACACTAATAATAACGAAACCCGACACGCCTTCTCAGCCCGTCTCTGACAGCGAGAAACCAGATGCAGATACCTGGGCTACAGTTTGTAGGAAGACCCATCTTATGACGCTTTTCGTCTCCCGGCCCTTAATCCATTGCCGACTGGCGCGACTGATTGCCGCTGACGCCAGTTTGTGCCAAACCAGGGGAGATCGGCCACGAGAAGATGCCACCCTCCCGTTCCATGGGACGTGAGGACCCTGGGAGACATAGAGATCCCATGAAAAACTTTATCTGATTCTGCGCCCGTGCTACCTATGACAACTAGACTACCAGTAGCATCGCGTGACTGGGCGCCTCCAACATGCAACCATCTGGTTTCTGGACCTCGCCTAGTTACACCCAAATGCCCTCTATCCCAGTCAGCCAAAGAAGAAAAAAAGAAAAAAGCCAAGAAGGTCGGCGTTTCCTTGTGTTGGTTCATCACCACCCCTTGCGCGCCGTAAAATAAACAACCCCAAAAGTACATCCATAGGCCACCCCTCCAGCGTCGGTGCCCGGAGATTAACAAGACGCGCGAGGGAGAAAAAAAAGAGAGCGTCCACTATGCGCCCACACACAGACGGGATTCGGGCCCTCGGGTGCTCCCCTAATCCGCTTCGCTACCCGTCAGGTCTCCGCGTGTGACAAGCGGCTCAGACGTGACACGCTGAAGAAAACACACGAACTGTGAAAGCAGCCCCCCCCCCCCCCCCAGGGTTCCATTGTAGAGACTGAATTAGACCGATCTGGTTATCGCGAACATTGAATCGCATTCTGAACAATCGATGGGGAAGACCCCTTAGACTATTAGGTCTCAGACATCCGAAAGACCGAGCACATCTTTTAGGTCCGTATTCTCAAATCGTGATCAAGAAAAACCCGGGCGGTTTTCGATGTGGAACCCGGGTTTAAGGCAAAAATGGATCAAACTCAGCGGATCAAAAAGTCGACCAAATTACCGCGTAACTCTGCTGAGATGACCAGTCTGAAGACCGAAGCCACGATCCTGGTCGCTGCGACCTAGGCGGGGAGGACGAGTGGGTTGAAGAGGTGCAGGGTAGGTGGATTGGCACGCATACAACACTAAAGTGATGTATCAACAATCGTAGGCTTCCCATGTCTACATCCCCGAATTTGCAGTTTCGATATCTTTGGCATGGACCTAGCATCTTCGATGGTTTCAATGATGAAACAGAATAGATTTTGGCCTTGCTTTCACAAAAGTTGCTACGATCAGCCTTTCGTCTACGGCAGACTGTCTTTGACGCAGTCATCTGCGAGCATGCTAACTCCTCACACCCGGTATTACGGCACTCTTCACGATGGAGAAAATCGTGAATTGGCTGAAAGACGGCGTGAATATTATGTATAATTGATTTTAGATGTCTCTTCACCCAGGCTATGCAAAATCCCACGTCCACCGTGGGCCATACAACATAATCGTCTCACTTCGTTCCATTGCGCAGGACATACGTCCCCCACTTTAACCCTTGTAAGGGCTGGGGCCGACCATGAGCTCGGGCTTGACGAGGGCGTCAAACTCCTCCTCGCTCAGAGCCTTCATCTCCATGGCGGACTCCTTGAGGGTGAGGCCCTTCTTGTGCGCGTTCTTGGCGACCTTGCTGGCCATGTCGTAGCCAATCTTGGGGTTGAGGCAGGTGACAAGCATGAGGCTAGATGGCAAGTTAGTAAAGCGCGCATAATGGGGACGAAAAACATTTCGAGCAGGGAGGAAGAGGGTGGACTCACGACTCCTTCATAATGCTGGCAATCTTCTCCTCGTTGGCCTGGAGACCAACAACGAGGTTCTTCTCGAAAGAGCGCATGCCATCTGCCAACAGGCGGGAGCTGTGCAACAGGTTGCGGATCATGATGGGCTTGAACACATTGAGCTCAAACTGTCCGTTGGCGCCCGCGAAGGTAGTCGCCACGTTGTTACCCATGACCTGCGCGCAGACCATGGTGAGAGCCTCGCACTGGGTGGGGTTGACCTTGCCGGGCATGATGCTGCTGCCGGGCTCGTTCTCGGGCAGGCTCAGCTCGCCGAGACCGCAGCGGGGGCCGGAGCCAAGGTAGCGGATGTCCTGGGCGATCTTGTTGAGGGAGCCGGCGAGGGTGTTGAGGCTGCCGTGAGCCTGGACGATGGCGTCGTGGGCGGCAAGGGACTCGAACTTGTTGGGGGCGGTGACGAACTTGGTGCCGGTCATCTTGGTGACCTCCTCGGCGATGGCCTCGGCGAAGCCCTCGAAGGTGTTGATGCCGGTGCCGACCGCAGTGCCACCCTGGGCGAGCTCACGGAGGTCGGGAAGGGAGCTCTCGACGCGCTTGATGGACTTGTCGAGCTGGTGGACGTAGCCAGAGAACTCCTGGGCGAGCGTCAGGGGCGTAGCATCCTGCAAGTGAGTGCGGCCAATCTTGATAATCTTCTTGGCCTCAAAGTCGTCAACCTTGGCCTGGAGGGCCGTGCGCAGGCTCTTGAGGGCGGGGAGGAGGTCGTTCTCGAGCTCGAGGACAGCGGCGATGTGCATGACGGTGGGGAAGGTGTCGTTGGAGGAGGCGCTGCGGTTGACGTGGTCGTTGGGGTGGACGGGCTTCTTGCTGCCCATCTGACCACCGAGGATCTCGATAGCGCGGTTAGAGATGACCTCGTTGGCGTTCATGTTGGACTGGGTGCCAGAGCCGGTCTGCCAGACGACGAGAGGGAAGTGGTCGAGGAGCTTGCCGTCCGCGACCTCCTTGGCGGCCTGCTGGATCGCCTTGCCAATCTTCTCGTCCAAGCCGAAGCGCATGTTGACGGTGGCGGCGGCACCCTTGAGAATACCAAACGCCTTGACAATAGGCGGCGGCATGCGGTCCTGGGGCTGGTTGATGTTGAAGTTGCCAAGGGATCGCTCGGTCTGAGCGCCCCAGTACTTGTCACCAGGGACCTCGATCTCGCCAAAGGCGTCGCTTTCGGTACGTTTGCCGGCCATCGTGGGAGCAGAAGCGTGGAAGAGTCGTGCTGTGTTGGGGGAGAATGTCTTGGAGTTGAGGGATGCGACTTGGGGAGTGTGACGCTGCGGGGTCTGGGCGACGCGGGAAGTCAAAAGGCGGCCACACGATCTCGTGCAGCTCACGCGGGCCGAGGCTGCTGTGCGGAACATCGTTGCTGGCTCGGAGAAGGTCGGACTTGAGGGAAAGGGAAGGTTGACTTGGTGTCCACTTGGGTACAGGTAAGACGCAATGGGATATGCGACTTGTGATGAGGATTGGCTAGGCGTTCTGGAAATCAAAAAAAAAAACAAGGGGTTTTAGCACTGGACAAGCTAGAACCGTGATGCTGGGGCAGTCTTGGTGGTTGTACGAACCGGCAGTGAGGTCAAAAGACTCAATTAGAGGCGGATGGATACGATATGAGTTTCAGTCAGAAGGGAGAACCAGAAACAAAGCTCAAGTCTCTCGAAGAAAAAAAACAAGCCGCTTAATTCCCCGGGATCTGAGGCATCGATCGGGTCGCATCGGAATGAGCCTCCCTGCCTCGTCGATGATCTTGTTATCGATAAAGGACCGGCTCAAGCTAAGGCTGAGGCTGAGGCAAACCCTAACCCTTCGATCGTGAATCTGGGCCTCCTCTTCCCATGTCATGCTTGTTACCCAGCAAACTTGTAGCATCCCTCATAAGTTTCTTCTCATTCACCCTGGACCGCGTTGCAGATCGGAGTGTTCAGTAATCACTACGCTCTTCTTTCGTAACGGGCCTTATTGGGGCTCCCACCCACTCGTTTTAATATCTGGCTTGTGACGCGTTCTCCTCTCACCCAGCATCTTTCAACCACAACCACCTCTTCCTCTTACGAAAGGAACGGTTTTCCATCTCTATTCCTTTCTTATTCTCATTACACAACATTTGAAAAATTTCTTCAAGCAAAAGCAGCATGGCTGACGCCGACTCGTCGGTGCTGGTCCCTGGGCCTGCCCTCGATAACCTCACCATCACAAACACCACTTCCAGCACACCTTACAGTCAGCTCAAAGACGTCGACTTTCTTGTTCTCGAAGCACAGCTCATTTTCTCCGCCATTGGCATCATCTACCTCGGCGCCCATGCCTCCCTCCGCAGGCCCCCTTCGGCCGCAGCCCGCACCAGAAAACCCGGCAAGAAGCCATCCAGGCACCATGACGATGAGCAGCGCTTCTCGCAGGGACTCGAGTGGTCCGACGCCATCATGTTCCCTCTCCTTGCGGGATGCATCCTCGTAGGGCTGTACTACCTCATCCAGTGGCTCCAGGACCCCGCGATCCTAAACAAAATCCTGCAGTGGTACATGTCAACGATGAGCATCGCCAGTCTCATGACGCTCTACAGCCACGGCTACGAGCTTGCCACGAGCCTGGTGTTTCCAGAGTGGTGGAGGGGTCGGGATGGCAGAGTGCGAAGGGCAGATCAGAAGGCGAGGATGGTGGAGATTTGCGATGATGCCGGCAATGTTGTGGAAACCCAGGGCGCTGAGGGCTCGACTCCGTCGCCACTGCCCGGCGCCCTGGGGATCTTGACACCCACGCAGAAGCTCGCCAACGCTGCCTGGAGTCTGCGAAAGATTCACATGAAAGAATGGACGTTTACAATTGCGGGGCATGGTATTGGGCGTGAGAGAACGAACTTCAAGTACGCCCACGTGCAAGCCTTGGTTCTCGCACTTGTCTCTGCAGGCGTGTACTTCACCACCACATCTCCATTCCTCTCTAATCTCCTCGGCTATGGAATGTGCTACGGCTCCATGCTTCTCCTCTCGCCAACCGACTTCATGACCGGCGCCATGGTTCTCGTCGGGCTGTTCTTCTACGACATTGTCATGGTCTTTTACACGTAAGTCATACTATGTTCTCAATATACCGTCATAGCTAACAGCGTTGTTGCAGTCCCTACATGGTCACGGTCGCCACGACCCTCGACGTGCCCATCAAGCTCTCGTTCAAAGTCGCGGCACACAAGAGCATCCTCGGCCTCGGCGACATTGTCCTCCCCGGCATGCTGATGGGCTGGACCCTGCGTTTCGACCTCTGGCGGCACTACCTCCGCAAGACAAAGTACGAGACCACCGATCTCCGGATTCTCTCCAAGGACGAGACCACCGGCGCGGTCACCACGGTCGTGGACACAAAGCACGTACAGGTCAAAGCTCCGTACGTCGATGTGACAGGCCGCTGGGGAGACTGGTTCTGGCTGCAGTCTCTGCTCCCAGGACGGGGACACCAGCTTCCCGCCGAAGTCGCGTGGGCCAAATTCGCAAAGACGTACTTTCATGCCACCGTGTTTGGGTACTTTCTGGGCATGCTGGTCACGCTCGCCATGCTCCTTGTCTTTAAGCGCGGCCAGCCGGCCCTTTTGTATCTCGTGCCCGGTGTGCTGGGCTCGATCTGCATCACCGCGCTCATCCGGGGTGAACTCAAAGAACTGTGGACCTATACAGAGGACGGGTCGTTGGACGTCAAGGATGTGGTGGTGGATCTAGACTCGGATGGCAAGGCCGTGAGAACTGTTGGGAAGCTGAGGGACGGTGTCGTGGACACCACCAAGGGTGAAAATGAGAAGGAGGATGAGGAGGAGCAAAAGAAGCTATTAGAGAAGGCTGCTGCTGGAAAGAAGACGAAGAAGGCGCAGGCGATCTTCTTAATGTCTGTGACAACCACCTCCGACGACGAGTCGGACGAGTAAGATGCGAACACTGTATGCTCGAGAAGGCAAGATAGATATCATTACTTCATACTAAACAGTGTTGGCCGGAGCCTTACATGTTCTTGCACAGGAACTCAAGGAGAGTCTTGTAGCCTCTCTCGTACTCCTTCTTCACCTTGTCGTCCTTGAGATCCGCTCTGGCTGCCATCCAGCCGTGGATCTGGTCCTTGAAAATCTCCACGTGCTTTGTCACCTTTAGAGTATCATCAAACTTCTTGACATCGTCGGCGGGCTCGTCCCCAGAAGCCAGCATGATGGTGGGGATGCTGAGGCCCTCGGCGTCAGCGGGGTCGACCATGGCCGGGTGGGCGCTGCCGATGAGGGAGAAGGGGTTGGAGGAGGACTTGGCGGCGAGGGTAGCGACCTTACCGCCCCAGCAGTACTTTTTTTTCGTGTCAGCAGATTGTCACCGCCACGGTCAGAGTTGTAAGGATACCGAAGGGGGAGACGTACACCGAGGATGGCATATTTGGAAATGGAGGTCTCCCTTTGCTTGAGAGCGTCCATGTACTTCAACAGCTTCTCTGAGACATCCGGAGGTGGAAACTTTCCGAAAAAGTCACCCAGTTGCTTCTTCTTGTCCTCTGTGTCGGGAGGGTAGCTATTTTGTCGCAAAAAGTCTTGTTAGCCACCAAAAAACGCCCTGCCACAAAGTCTCATACTCTCACAAGGCTGGTCTCTCCTATGTCGCTGCTTACATCTCGATGGGGCAAGGCTTACCCTCGAACCAGTCGGGGATGAAAACCTTGTACTTTTGCGTATCATCGCTGTAGGCGAGGATGTCTGCGCCCTGGATGGTCTGGTCAAAGTAACCAAAGATATCGTAGATGACTACGATGGACTTGGTGGCGTCGCTGGGGCCGGTGACGTCTGTGAATGCGCGTCAGTGATCACCATCGTAAAGAATATTGGACTTGGGCGAGAACTTGAGAGTCTCTCCGAAAAAGGACAACAAATGACATACAAGTCTTGTAGCCTCCAATCTCCTCGTAGCTGCCCTTCTTCTGGTATCCGCTTGACACAACGGGGGGCACGTTGCAGCACGGCTTGCTGTGGCCTTGTGTGGCTTCCATCTGAGACATGATTGCGGCTGTGATCTGTGCGTTTCTCTCTGGTCGAGGTTCTTCTGTTGTTTGTGGTCTGGGATTGGCGAGTTTCAAGTCGAGAAAACAGAAATGTAGAGGGGAAATACGGGAGGCGGGGAGACGAGGAAATAGCTTTCTCTCACCATGGAGGCTATCGACATAAATACGTAGCCCAGTATAATGACGACTGCGGTGGTGGGGTCGGACGCCGGCAGGCACCCAGGCTAGCTGTAGCTCCCGCGGGGAAAGGCGACATCATTCCTACTCAAACACATCCATTACTCGAACATCACGGAAATAAAACCCGGATAGCACACATTGCGTCACGATCGGCCGCTGTAGTCTTCCTCCATCGTCAAAGTTTCATCGGTTGATAATGTGCTGGATTGAGCCAGAAAGATCCGAATCGTGCTTAGCACGGCTTGCTTGGTCCTATACTTGTGGTGGTCGAACATGCGGCAAAGATGGTGATGTCACTATATGTGTATGCCAACAGCAAGACGGTACGCGCAAGGAGGAGGCACGTAGACAGCCAATGAGATCAGGAAACAGGCGCAAGACGCTCTGCTTTACATCATGGATACGCACACTGCCAGGTAGCAACTCTTTTGCTTTTTCTCCTTCCTCTGTACTCTCTAGTTTCCCCCTCAGGCTCCACCAAAGGACGATGCAGGTACGGTTGCTGACCACTATAATCCTACCCGGTAGCCGGAATGGTCCTGCAAGGGAGGAAGAACCGTATGCACGGCACGATGCGAGATCATTGTGCAGTCGTGAGATCTTCGATGCTCTCGTCGACACAGGGTGATAAGATCGCGTGCTCGGTGTTCTGTCAGCGTTGGCACCCTCTCCAAATCCTTGCAAGTCCGAGGCTGGCTCAAGCCCTCATTCTCTTTCTTCTGCTTCATGGACCGAAGGTAAATCAAGTCTCAGAGATATTGAGAGCATCGGATGTCTTGCCCGTTGATAATCACGAGGACAACTACATCGATCCGTAATTACTCATAATGGCAAATGATTTTGCAAAAATTCAAAGTACATTGAGACTATGGTCAACACTCATCAAGTTTCTATCTCTCTCTGATCCTACAATCCGCCTGATAGCAGAATAGGCAACCCATCACAGCTCAGCTCTGCTGCTGCTGGCCAAGCGGCCGCACAATAATAAACAATGTAGACTCCGACGCCCTTCTACCAAAAGCCAATGTTGATGCTTATGACGATTCCGAGTTCCAATGCTTTGCCAAAAATACCCTTTTCCGCTTTTGCCTGTGTTTCTCGTAGATCCACCATTAATGGGCATGATGCTCCCCTTGTTCTTTTTTTCTTTCTCTACCAAAAAGCAGACTGATCCGAATGCGCCGTTGCCGAATGCTCCATAGCTTGTAATAGGAGATTTTGTTTTTCGTCGTGCTGTTGCCCGTCTCGTTGAGAGAGCCGAGGATCCCCAAGTCTAGAAGAGGGAGAACGAAAAGAGCTCAATTCCCAGACGGAGAAGCAGCTTCGTCTACTCGCAAGCAGTACCACAGTAGCCGCAGAGTCGTCCGGGGATAACCCAAACCTCCTTGCCACGGGCAGCGCAGGTAGGGCACTTGGTACCGGGGCTCTGTAGTTTCATGGTAAGCAAACATGGCACACGCCTGCGTGAGAGAGTATACAGGATCCTACCTTTCCGTTGCGGGAGTGGCAGATAGCTTGACTTGAGCCAGCCATGAGCTTGGTGCCGGAAGACACGCAATCGCTAGCAGTGGAAGCAGAGACAGCCTGGATGCAAAGTGAAGCGGCCATTGTGTGTGGTGTAGTTGATTTTGATGTGATGAGATAGTTGGGGAGGAGAACAGCAGGGGATAATATAAAAGTGATGTTGCGGAGGATAGAGGTGAAGGAGGACGTTTATGCTTTTGACAAAAGTTACCACAGGTTGTGAGTTAGCAGTAGTCGAGGAGTGAAGTGTTGAGAGTTGAATGCTGCATCACGGGCAGAGTCGAGGACCCCCCGTGACTGTTTATCTTAAGAGGCGTGGGCTACAGAGCTCTGCAAGAGATTGAAGTTTTCACGACCCTGCGCTGCCTCACCTGTCAGTTTGTCAACCGTCTCGAGAAAAACCAAAGCAAACACTGCCTTACCGGCATCGGCTCGATGTGTTCCCCGTTGCGCGCCAGGCCATGTGGAGCAACCCTGCAATGAAGTAAACAGCCGCTTGCAGAGATAGAGATCCACGCCCGGGGAGCAGCTTGTCAAACTCGAATCTCGCTACCCAGGTGGGACAATCAGCTAGGCCAGCATTGCATGAAACACTGTGCACGAAGGAAATCCACTGTGGATAGTAGAATATGAGAAAAGAAAGAAGGGGGGGAAAAGAAGAAGAAAAAAAAAAAGAGAGAGAGAGAGACCGACGATAGGCTCAGGTGGTGGTGAGCCAATAGCAACAGGTGACGCATCAAAGCCGGGATCTTGTGTGTTCACAAGCTATCCTCGATACAGCAACCCTAGCATCCGTGACGCGACGCTGTGTAGCAAAAGCAATCCTGAGACCAAGCTGATTTACCAGATGGGACGCCGATTCCTGTCTCATTTGCCATTCGCATCCATCTTCAGCCAGCCTCGCACTGTCCCGTCCCAGGAGACAGAGCTCATACATAAATTTTGTTACATACCTACTTTTGGGTGCGGTGAAGCCGCCACAAAGACCAGATTTCAGGGTCCTCCCGGTCTGGCACAACCGATCGCCCATCATCTGCAATCTTTGTAGTGGGGACTGTGTCCGTCTTAGAAGCGGCAGCAGACTCCAAGACACACGTCGGGCAAGGAATGATCCGGATGGATCGTCGACCCGACGAACCCCGGTATGTCAGATTGCAGAGCCCCCTCCGATTTGTATCACAAGGGTTGACAAGACACGACTTCCCGGAGAGTCGGTATCCTAGGCCGCGTATCGCAGCCGCAATCTAGGGGTAGGACCGCATCGCGGCCTGTACATGGCTTTGAAAACTCACATCGTGGCATTACTATTGCCCTTCGAAGCACCCGGCCCGCAGCACTGTACGGGGACAAACGGACAGCAGGAGCAAAGACGGGGATGAGTGTCCGAAACAGCGCACAAGAAATCATTACATACCAACAAAGACCAGGCAATCAGATCGTTCCGAGCTGTTTGTTTCATCGATCGTTGTGCAGTATTAGACGCCTTGCGTCATACAGTTTGTTGGAATCCGATTTGCTGGAGATCGGCGCCCATCGGCGGTTGGCCCGTCGAGGACGCGCAGTGGTAGGGCGTGGTGATACCTGGGCCTTGCCTGGTGATGATTTAGGGGAGAGACTCGGTCCAACACTTGTTCAAGTACAACCTACTATCGTGAGTCGGGGGCGCACAAAACGTGCACGGGGCGGACGGGAGCGTGCCGCCTGGTTTTGTCGGTGAGGCCAGCTTGCGAATGCTCACCGACCAATCTGACGACTACGATGACAGGTTGCTAGATTCCACGCAATCTTTCAGAGAGATATCTTGATCGAGGCGTCTCATCAGACTCGTGGCGTCAAGGCAGAAAGTACACTTGTCCGTCGATCGTCGGTCGTCAAAGCCAGATAGAAAGACTAAGCTGCTTCCCCGCCGCCCCCTTGTCAGGTCCGCCCGTTTGTTTGCGTCGGTGTCGGTGTCTCAACTATCCGACGCCGTGGAGCTGGCAACCAAGCAAGAATGAAGAAGTAGACACATGTCGCAGATTGGGTGGTGATCGAGCTTTCGGGTCCGTTTGACTAGCTGTCTCAGGGTCGCCCATGTGAGGCTGTGCCAGCAACCTAGGAAATCAAAGGAACCTATGAAGAGGCAGGACTGGGGTTCCCATTGATCCTGAAAAGCAAGCAGACTTCCGGGGGTCCGACATTGGGCTCCAGAAGCCGAAAAGCGCAAACCTGAGATGAGCAGAAGAAGAAAAGCGAGTTTGCTGGGAATGCCAAGCATCTCCCCGGTGGTGGACCACACTTTCTTCTGCAATGCGCGCAAACACAGTAGCAATAGGAAAGACGTCCCCGATCCTTTTTCATCCACTGTGCATAATGCTGATAAAAAGCAGCCGCCAGTTCAAGGCATTATTTCCACTCGGGGCTCTTGTTTCCGGAGAGGAAGTGGGAGGGGTGTCTGTCTAGCGTCACCAAGCCACAGACACCAAGGCATCGTGAGATCCATACGCCCAATTGACCTGTCACTTCTCCATCTCCCTACCGCCGTCGCAGCTAAGGAAGGGTACAGAATCGTAAAGAAAGGAAGAACAAGTGGGAAAGAATTAGAAGGAAACCCAGCATGTGATGCCTCATTATTCTTGTCATGTACGCTAATTAGCAACGAGTTTGCTAGAAGGCAAGGGGGGAGGGATCCCTCGTCAACCCACATACATCATGCAGCACCGATGTATCGATCCGATGAGGTTCGGGATTTGTATGTACTCGGATGTCTGCGGCTTAATAACCCTGTTAGTGGGTGCACGCAGATTGTTGCTCACTCATCTTATTCATAAGTCCGCTCTGGTTGAGATCATCATTCGTGATTCGCGTCACGCAGCTTGGCTGACATGAACACCAGCTTCACCGCCTCTCACTGATTATTGTCAGCCTTTTGTTGGGAGAGGACTGTCATATGCGAGATGCATAGTGGCCAGACTTCTTCGTTGAGCAAAAAAAAAAAAAAAGCCAAAAGCAGTATGGAACAACATCGCGACTTCGGAAATTTGCATTGGCACAACAACTAAAAGAACCAACGACCTATATCAAGACAATGCTAGCTCAGACATATACAAACTCCATAATACGCCTGCCGCCCAACCCTATTCGCAAACTCCTTGACCAGCCACAGTAGGTTCGGCTTCTAGTCTGAAATGAACGATAAGATGACAAGACAATCAGCCCCTGGCTATGTGAACTAACTTCGGGCAACCCGACGTCAAACGCAAGAGAACGCTCATTTGTACGCAATGCAAATCTTCACCAGCAATTTCCCGTCCGGCACTGCACATCCCTTTGCATCGTTGAGTCTCACAAGACGATACCCTGGCCTCAGGCGGTCAAGACGTATGCAAGACCATGCCAGCATGGGACAGCTCATGATGCCGATACCGGCGCGGGAATCATCCTCGATCTTGAATCTGTTGGTGAGGGTAAACCGATCAGCTTATTGGTCAAAAGGAAGACGAAAACAACAAGGAGTGGTACACTGCCTCGTCTCGATCGCTGTGCAACTTGCTTCTCCTACACACACCAGATATGGGGCGGTCGGACTTCCAAGTCGCACAGCGTTCATTTTGGCCCCCGAAAATAGACAGCATGGCATGTCGTACAACGGGAGTTCAAAATATAGAGGCACGTGTGGGTTTGCAATGAGATCAGAAGCTGAGGATCTCTGGGTGAGAGTTGGACAGAGCTCATGGCGCGGAGATGGATCCGGGCTGCACAGGACCGAGCCGTCCTTGGCCACAAGAAGTATGGGTAACGAAGAAAGGATCTTGACTCACCTCAGGAAACTCAGCTCCGGTACGACCCTAGGTATACAGCTGAACACCATCGTATGACCTTTTGGCCCGAAATCTGGATGGTTAGACTTGCCAGCATTCGTCTTCATCTTGTATGTGCAGTCCTGCGATAATACGTCCTTGCTTGCGTCAACACCCTTCTCCACATGCAGCTCTGCCTTGACAACAGGTCGAATCGTGTTCGCACTTCGCTTGCTATCATCTTCATCGCTACTTTGCGTGGGTATGTGCTGTCCGGCATATATTGTGATGCTCAGGTCCATGGTCCGGCCTGGAGTGGCCTCGTTCTGCGTCGAAGCCGTCTTGTTTGTACTCTGATAAGCTGCAGGCTTGAGAACATAACCGTCCTCGTCAGCAAACATGCCTTCATTCAACATCATGCCTTCATCAAGGTACTGCCAGTTCATGGCCACCATTTGCACACCCTTGCGCCAGAACAGACTCGGGTCCGGGTTGGAACTATCGATCCTTCGACCTGCTGGAAACGCACGCAGAAGGAACGATTTGTTATGCATGAATAGATCGCTCTCATTCTTGACATGAAGATCGAGAATACGATTCTCGCTGATGGAAAAGATGTGCGGCGGGCGTTTTGCTGGTGCCGATTTGAAATTGCCCTCAAACCGTTCGCTGCGAGTGTACACTGCGAGCTCGGCGAGCTCTTTGCAAATCGGGACCCTGACATTCTTTTGTTGAGGCGGCATATGGCATGCGGGATCGGGCGCCGAGAGTGACGGAGCAAGGCGAGAAGTTTCGTCACTTTCGGATTCCGAATCGTCAGCTCGCCCAAGAGGAGCTGAGCCCTTTCCGGGATCTGTCATGACAGCTGGCGCTCTTTTGACCTTGACCAGGATCTTATCTCTGAGATCCTGCAGCGTCGGTAGACGAAATTTCGGATCACAGCCCTCAAATGGCCGGTCGACCAACATTTTACCCCACGTTTCTCTCATAATATCAACCATCACCCTCTGCTGATCTGGGTCTGCGTGAACCTCCAGACTGATGATGACAGGAAGGTGGTTTTCCACGAAAGCCGAATCTCTGATCGCTGCACACACCTCTCGAAAGCCACAAGGCGTCGTCAGAGTCCAGCCATGCGTCACGAGGGGTTCGCCAAGAGGGATATGGCTTCGCGATAACGTTCGGGCTCGTCGCCGGGCTGCACTCGATACATCGAGCATGTCGCTTGATTCCTTGGATTCCGAAAACACAGTCACACTGCCACGCGGCGATACGTCCTCTTCTTTCAGGCGACTATCGGTACTCGGACTTCGTGAGTGGGTGGAAGCTTTGTCCCCAAAGTAGGATCGAGCTGTTTCGAGGGCATCTCCGGCTGTGTCTCGTACGCTATGGGCTACGTGTGGCAGAGAAGTTCCAGATATACCGCGTCTGTGAGAAAATTGCGGTGATCGTGAGCGGTTCGTGGGCGTGATTGCGTCGCCGTTCCATACATCGATCTCAATGCAACGGCAGCCTCGAGATAGAACCTGACGGGATCATGTCAGCATCGCACCGTTGTTGACTACACTGACTGGTATTGGGGTTCACGTACATTGCTGTAGGCCTCTGGCGAGCTTCTGGATGCCAGCTGGTTTCCCACAAGATAGGTGTTGTGACTGCTGTTGATGAAATAGTTTGCCAGAGACTTGGACAGGTCTTTTTCTGCTACCTTGCCTACGGCGTCCCATTTGTATTGCATCACGAATTTGAAGTCGCCGGCGGAATAGTATGGCCTATCCAGCTCGGTATTGAGTTCGCCTTGGGTTTCGCGGAGGAAGACTTCGAACTTGGCTTTTGACAGGTGCTCCTCTGAACCACGCAGCGCATCATATAATCGGTGCACGGCGTCAGTGACGTGCAGGCTGAGAGGCGTTTCGTCGGAAGGAAAGGGATTCGCGTCGTAGCTGTCGGTAGTCGAATCATCGGTCATTGGTGGCTTGTGGTGGACGTCGGGTTTGGGGGAGGCTAGGGAGGTGGCCATCACCATCTGCTTCAGCAAACCCCGGGAATCTGAGTTCGAGTTGCCGAATATTGAGAAAGTACGCGTTCG
This sequence comes from Parasarocladium wereldwijsianum, assembly GCA_036250105.1. Lineage (NCBI taxonomy): Eukaryota > Fungi > Ascomycota > Sordariomycetes > Hypocreales > Sarocladiaceae > Parasarocladium > Parasarocladium wereldwijsianum. The sequence continues at coordinate 87,096 of JAXOUE010000022.1, read as the reverse complement.
GCCAGGCTTGATCCCCGGCTTGCCTGCTCGGCGGCGATGCTGTTACGGTGTCAGCACTGGGCAGGTCTGCGAATCACATGAGAAATGGTTTGCATACGAAGAGGCCGCAGGTAAAACCCATTGTTGCCGTGTTGGGCCGGGCCTGAGTGTCGTCGCGAGGTCGGCAGCCTTTTTTTTTTTTTCTTTTCTCGTACCCAGGAGGATAAGGAATGCAAAGGTCGATTTCTTCGAGAGGACTACATGGACGCAGACATTGGGGGCGAGTTCTGATCAGCCGCACCCAGCTCAGGGCGCGACAAGAGGGCTTGGATCTGTAGGTGATGCAACAGATGAATGAGGAATGGACGCGAGTGCAGAGACGAGACGAGGCAACGGCAGAAGGGATTAAACGAAGAGAGGTGAGAGGGCAGAGTGACAAAGAAAGATCGCAAAGCAGCAAGAATCTGACAGTTGCATGACTTTAGGAGTCTAGGAAAGCGCGGACGGATGGCTGCGGAGTCTCGCCCGGGATTGAGATGTGCAGGAGCTGAAATCCAGCCACAAGGGACCTGCGAGGGCACCTGCGAGAGCTCGCTACAGGCAGCGAAGCTAGGGATGCGGCCCTCCCTAACGGCCGTGTTCCGCGGCACCACCATGAACAAGCACAGCCCGTCCTGTTCACTGTTCAGACAGTGTTGCGATGATCATTTGAACTATTGATCTGCATAAAAATACTGGTTCAATTGAGGAAACTATCTCTTCCATCTGTATCTGCCTCATGATGGACTCGACCTCACATATCCTGCTGGTCGCTCGACTTTAGACACAAACGACTTCTTTCCCTGACAGGGCAGACGATTGCCTGGCGGAAATTCCATGTGACGCTAAATTGCGGCAGTAAGCACGGTGGGTCCGCTTACTTGGTTGGAGCTTGGTTGTATCAATAAATAGCAGCCCAGCCCACTCTTGATGCACATCCCAGCCCTATGGTTTGGGGAATGGGCTCGTTGTTTCCGCCTGAAATCACCACCCCGAGGAGCATGGTGGCTGTCGATCTCATCGCAAAGTGTATGAAATACTAATTGGGAAATGTACGCACGCTTCGCATGCCAAATGTCCAAAGGATCTTGGGCTGTGTCGGGCCATGGTGGCTTGCGCTACCCTGCGCGTTGCCACGCCGGTGTCGCCGATGTTTAGGTTGCCGTCACGTCCAAACACCAACCGATTGTGCCGCTTGAAGCAAGCTCAAGTAATCATGCTTGGTGGTAGAGTAGCAAGCTACTTGACACAGTACGCATATCTTATCAGCCTCACATCAGGGGAGGCTGTGCCATCACCTTTGTAAGTCATAGGGTTGCGGAACAGTGATATTCTAGCCAGCCGCAGTTGCAACCCCACTTGCTGCACCCAGCCTCGATCGAATCAGTCCCGTGAGCATTGTGTCGACAGCGTGGCAGTGAGGATAGCCATCCTTGCTAGTTCGTGTTTCCCAATAAAGTGTTGCAAGCACTTTTGAGGAGACATGACTCCTTGATCAACTTTTTCTTGTTATGGTCATATATGGATTGCCAGAGGTTGCGTAGCCATGATGAAGATCCACTGTCCTACCCAAGAGAGGCCTCGGTGAGGTCATCGGGCCTGCCCTTACCAGATTGCTCGATCATCACAACCATCAGTGCCCCTCAAGCATTTGCACTACTTTCTGAAAAGTCCCTGTTCAGAGTGACTCGAGACGTTGAACTATTCGACTTACTGTATCCAATTTCAAGTGTGCACTCAAGTCTCCTCAATCATGGGCAAAGCCGACGAGGCCCAGGTGCGATCGTGGGGGTTTGACCACGTTTTCACATGGACAGACGGCCCGCAAGTGTTCCAAATCGTCTGAACAACTTTGTCACAGTTCACTGGCTGACATTATCTCTTTCTCCAGGAATGCACACTACCCTCCGCATTCTCATTCTGGTCTGACAACTCACCTAGTGCTCCGCGGCGAGTTGACTCTGTGGTATCCAAACGAGGAGGACCGTGAAAAGACGACGTATGGTGTTGGTTCGAGAATAGATGTTGATTCTGGGCGAGTTCACGAGGTCTGGGTGGGCAAAGAAGGCTGCACATACGTGATCGGCGAGTAGACACTGTCTTTTCTAAGACCAGCTACTGAAAATAGAGGTCTACATCGCCTAATCTCGGATCTCGTCCTCCATCGTCTAGATCTCTCCTGTCGTAAAAGTACAGCGAGATTTTCCCCGACATCGAGGAAATTATGAACGCATCAAGCATTCGCGGCGGAGAAGAAGCGACAGCGAACCTTGCTGTGTTATTCGGATGGCCTCAAAAAACCCGAAGATGAGGAAACCCCTGTTTCCAATGCAGCCGAGCATGCCGAGATTGCTTGTGAACCTCAGCGTGATACGTCAGGAAATGTTCCCGCCCACGACAAAGACCCCAGAAGCAACTCGAACAGGGTACACTTGAGCGAAACTGACGAGCAAGGCACAAATTGCGGTCCGCGAGAATACCCATGCGGCTATAGTCCTGCTCTGTATAGGTCAAATTGCCCGGTCCACGTGCATTTCCCTGCCAACTTTCACGTTCTCTTCGGGCGTGGTGTCGGCCTCCATTGATATCAGAGAATCGCTTCCAGGATAATACACATGCAATCAAGGGTTGATCTCCGTAGTCAGTGGGGTCAAGGTCAGCGTCGCGGTCATGTCAGTGGCCGCTGTTGAGCGGCCGGCCAAAAGCTTCACATCGAGTCGTCAACAGCACCTGCAGCGTCTGACTGAAAGATCCAGAAAACAAGGATGCTGAGGGGTTGCGGGAAGAAAACGTATTCACCCCATCAACTTGAAGTGCGGCGGATAAACAGTCACAGCATTGAGTTTCAGTAGATTCGAGCCATTGGGGAACGCTGTCACGTTTCGGCCTGGTAGCGTGGGGAACGCGGTTCGTGATCGCAAGCGCTTCGTATAACCCCAGATGTCGGAATGCAAACTATTAGTTGACCATTCAGTGGCAGTGCAGATGACGAGTGCAGGAAAAGATAAATGGATGACGACACTGTGACTCAATTGGCATTATGCCGGACGAGAGGACATAAAGGGAGGAAGAGGAAGTGGGACAACGGTGAGGCCGCGTCTCTTATCGACAACGCGCCGCGAGATTCTGTCGCGCGCCAGATCCTGTTGGACTTGGCAGAAACCGTTGTGGTAGCGCGTCTGTTGACATTCGACGCCTCTGTGCTGTGTGTACTATCTACAATGTCGACATTGTCTCAGAATAAAAAAGACACCGCAAAAGACGATTGCAACACATACTGCAGGATGGCCTTTACGGATCCCAGGGCTCGCATTGTACCGCGGTCAGCATGACTGTTGGTCCCCTTTTGGGAAGCTCACATCCGTCTCCTCCACCGAAGCTGTTGACTTTTGGGGCTGAAGCCAGGCAGATCGAGATCACCGGCGTCCCATCGGATCATCCACCGTGTTTCCCCCCTGTCGACCCCCTCAGCGCTTCTCCTTGATGAAGCTCCACAAGGGGGGGGGGGGGTTTCTTGCACCCGCTGGGCGATGCGTGAGATGGGCAATGTGCGACAGACTGTCCAGCGCAAGCATTTGGTGTCATATCTACGTGGCGGATGGACAGCTCACGATTGACGACGAAGACGAAGCTCGTCGACAGGTGCTCAAGGCCCTGCTGTCCGCGTGCAAGTGAGACATTGTTTTGGAGCGTGCTGAAAGTGGATTGGTGGGCAGCAGGTATCTACCTAGCTCGACACGCGCAGATGAAGAAAAACCAGCAGCCTGACCCTACGATGCTTAGCAATTCAAGTGATACTACATCGAAAGCTCTCCATGCTCAGATGATGTCCTTGCCAGACGAGCCTTCAGTCTGGGCGCTATTATAACGCAAATTACAACAGACCGCATGTACTCCAGCACAGGAACAAGCATCCCGGCCCTCACGGGCCAGCCCACACCTGAGCATCGCCCAGCGAGCGGCTTCAGGCATGGTTCCAAAATTTGGTTCCAAACCTTGGGCAGGCCAGCTCCAGAACGGGGTTAGTTGGTCTGCATCTATCAATTGTAGTACGGTAGTAAAACCAAGGCAGAAGTGGCCCTGCCAACCTGTTTCGCGACTGGCGCGCACCTCACCTCACCTCACCTCGCCTTATCTCAAATCGGCGCGCGCTGTGCTGGCTGCAACCGGACATTCATGTCCTGCCTCTAACCATTATTTTGATTAGATATCCTTCAGCTTGGCCCATCCATCCGTCCATCTGCCTACCTACCTACAGCTAGCTTTGATTAACGATCGCTCTTCATCTGGTTGAAACTCCTCTCGGTTCCTTTTCCCGGCTTTTTTCTTACCCACCAGTCCGCCTCTACCCTCTTCCTCGATTTCTTTTTACTTTTATTTCCACCTCGTCAATCGTTACCTCTCTACCTGTCTGCCAAGTCACCACATGTAGCGCACCTCGCTTCGACTATTACGTCTCGACACCGAACACCTGCCCGCTGCACCACTCCTCTAATCAAATCGGTCGACGTCCGGTCACATTTACCGCCTTCTCTATCACTCGCCGATCCTCCAGTCCTTCGTTTTCGTGCACGGCTTCATAGTTTCTCTTCTATTTTTCATCCTTTCTTTGTTCTTGTCCGACTCTCCCAGCGTCTATTCTCAGCTATCTGCTTTCTTTTCTGTTCTGCCTGGAGCGTGAACTTTTCGCTATTCTCTCGCCTTTCTACGCCGTTCGCCATCGTCGCATCAACTCATCTCGGACGCCCGAATTCCTCACTTGCGTCAATCGAATTTAGCTCCACTGACCGGGACTTGCGTTACCAGAAGCTTCAATCTGGCGATCTTGGTTATGGCGAGCTCGCAGAGCCTCTAATCTCGCCGCTTTCGTCTTGGAAGACGATCTTGTCTGGCTTGAAGTTCAATTGATCTTGAGCACGATCTGAACGGCAACTCTGCATCTGCATCTCCCACATAACGTGTCGCACTATATTTTTATCATGGGAAATTCGCATTCAACCCCAGAGAGCCCAAAAGCTTCATCTCGAAAACTATCAAAGCCTCGTGTCGGCAATCGAGACCGTCTTTCAGTCCACCCACCCGCCGGCCACAGCACTAGTCGCATCCCACCTGCACAGTTCTCCAATTCCTACCTTGTCGGTCCTGTTCCGGATGTAGTTGCTGCAAGACCCTCGATCGATGGTGCTGGTCCTCCCCCGGGGACCGCAGTCTCCTGCGACCACCCTCCTGCAAGCCCCGTCTTCGACCGTACCGAAATTGCACAGAACATCCCGCGCTCGACTGTTCTTCTGGGCCCTGGAGAATTCTCACGTGCCGAACGGATAGAGCGTCGCAAGAGTGCTGCCCAGTCATCTGCTCAGAGAGACGTGACTTCTCCAAACACTCAGGATAGACACAGCAGGCTTTCGACGCACTCCTTGACAAGGAGTCGAAGGTATGATTATATTCTCAAGCTAAAGAACCAAGCACATAGCAGGAAGCTGACTTGGATTCTCTAGTGTACAGGATGCGGAACAACGAGCTTCGACAGTCTATGGAATCGGTTTTCCTGGACAGCCACTCCCCCGATCACACAGCCATTCCGAGAATACGAATCCATTGGCTCGGCGATCCAATAGCCACGCTCAGGTCCAAGATGCAGTTTGCAACATGCGGAAGAACTCAACTTCCCCTCAGCCAGAATCCGCGTTGTCGAGTCGTACACACTCCGAAACGACACTCTATGCCCCCGCTCGCAGGCGTTCCATGGTCCTGACACCTGGCGTCGCAACCCGATTGGAAGACCAAAACAGTGCAAAGACCCTGGAGAGGAAGAGCGGCTTTCGAAGAAGCATTGGGCCCATATCGAGTACAGAGTCTTCAAGACAAAACTCGATAGATTCTTCATTAGATGATAAGGTCTGGAGACACATGTCTTTACCCGCACCCTCAAAGACCTCGCAACGCACGGATCGTGCGACGACGCCGACGAATTTCGACTATCAGCAGATTGGCGGGATGAAGTTCGGATCACTGGTGATCACGAACGGCGCACCGGTGCCTGGTTCAGCAAGTGAGGGGGTACCAGAACCAACCAGGGCTTTGGCACGATCGTTTTCGAACTCAGGATCGGATCCTCGGGGTCAAGCACCGGGCCTGCAAGTGGACAACGCGGCTAGTGTCCATCACAGCGATACCCTGGTATTGCGTGAATCTCCTGTCTCCACAGGCGAAGGACCAGAAGCTCCCATTTGTCAGGGTCCTGAACAGATCGAGACGGCTATTCGTCCGCCATCGCCGGGGCTGCAGGTAACGTCAAAGCATGCCGCCACTGATGACGATCTGTTTGAAGACGACGAGCACGGTTCCCCTCAATCCAATTCGCCGTCGTCACCACAACTGCAGACTGTAGAGGTCGTGGCGGTGCTAGATGTCGGGATCAAATCTCCCACGAGGCCGAGTCTCATTCAAGTGGCCCGCAGAGACAGTGCTTTCACCTCTCAGGGTTCGAAGCTCACAACATCAACAGCAGACAGCGGATATGGCTCGGGTAGCTCTGTAATGTCCACAAAGACCAAAAGCAAAATTGTCAGCAGTGCGAGCGACTATTTGACTTCTGGCACTCGCAGCAGTGCCGGCTACGAGGCGAAAATCCCCGATGATGCACCATTGAACGGCCCGAGCCCTGTTCGATCTGAAGACGCACAAACGACACCCGCAGAGAGTATCCCACCATCCATTTCGTCGAAAGACGACGAATCCGTATCGACCCCTCGAACCTCGACTTCGTCGACATCTCGAAATATTTTGAGGCTATCGTCACTCAAAGGCAAGCAAAGCAAAGATTCCACCCGAGAAGGCTCAGATGCTGCGGCACAATCTGTCAAAAGGTCGAAATCTTCCGTCAGTTCCAAGATGGGTAGTCTTCGTCGTCTACTCAGCAAAGGATCTCGCAAGAAGGTGGCACCGAGCAACACTGCCGAAGATGTCGACAACGCTGTGCCACCTATACCTTCTGTCACCCAGAGTCAGGTTCATCAGCACAGAGGACGTCCTCCTGTCACAACGCAACGCTCGGGCTTGCGTGTCGAGCCCAGCCAGGCTTCCTTGGGAACAATCATGAGTGTCTCAGACGAAGCACCCAGTCCCGAGCAAGCGGCTCCAGCACCCAGAGCTCCTCCGGAAGAGCCACAACAGTCTAGTGCGCAGCCATTTTCACCGGCAACACCTACACGACGGAGGACTGGCCGCCTCTCAGTCTCTAGCGTCTCTGGATCCATCTCCGAAGCAGCCTCATCTGTACTCTCACCGAAATCCTTCACCCGGCGAAGCTCAAGCAGGCATAAGTCTGATGGTCGTGGCCCACTCTCGCGGTCCGGCTCCCGGAAGCATATGGAAGCGGATCCCGATTCGGACGATGAGGTGATTGTGGACAGCGCGATCGTGGACACGGCCAACTTTTCGCTACCGTTGAACCGCCGAGCAGCTGCTCATCGCTCATACGATCAATCCCTTTCCTCGTTGGGTTACGCGACCGGAAGATATCCGAGCGGGGAGGATCCAGCCTGGCTCAAAGCTCCTTACCCCGGAAGCCTGGGAGAGGGCAACAGACACCATCAGCTTCGGAGCAGAAAATCTGCTCCTGATGTCCGTCAGACTATGGCTGGTCACTTGTCGCCTGTGTTGGAGAAAGACTATGCCAAGCTCTCGCGCACACCGCCGCCGATCAGCATGCAAACGCGAGGCTCGAAGAAGAAGAAGAAGCGAAGTGGCCCGAAGCTGCCGCGTAGTCAAACAAGTCCTGGGGGGCGCGGGCGGCCGCCGGCTCGGTTCGATCTGTATGACTCTGGTTCCAGCAACGCCTCATCGTATGAGGACGTACGCAACTATCCTTCGGCAGCGGTCAACAACCACGGGCCTTACCCAGCGATGGCTCTTCCTCAATCCGGCACTTACCCGACATCGACTCCGTCGTCCCCCTCAGGACCGAAGATGCGGCGGTCACAGTTTGATCAAAGAAACAGCACGGACAGCCACGGCTACCCACCGATCTATCCCTCGCGCGCAAAGTCCAATCTCGCGCCGATGCCATCAAGAGTCCAGAGCAAGGATTCCTGGCTGCCCAATCGACAAGGCATCCCGAGCCGGGCTGAACAGGAGATGAACAGGTATCACCAACGATCGACTTCGACCTCGGGTGGTCCCGATGATAATGCGCCCTTTCGCGTTCTCCACAGCCATAAGTCACCAGCATACCGCGGTATTCCCGTCTGGAGTTGAGATTGCTCGTCTCATATAACAACAACACCACAATCGCTTGGGCGCCTCGCTAGCCCGCGCATTCATATTTCATAACATATGACTATCGGCGCAACATTCCCGCCGTTATCAATTGCCGTCACCACGTATACCCCGCATGGCCTCCGTTGGCATATATTCATATTCTTCATTGGGCTGGTCTCTTGTTCTCGGTTTGTTTGCTTTGTTTTGGTTTTTGTTCTGGCATTGGTCACGAGCCACACGAATTTATCCAGCCATCTATTCTTTTCTTCTGTCTTGGGCAGCATAAGTCACGCACAGAGAATCTCTTGCGGGCAGTCTGTACGGCATATTTTGGTTCTCTGTTTGTAGATTCGGACTGCGAGACTCTTATACGCAGAAGATGTTGGGTCGAGCCAAAGTTGGGCAAGATGTAATATGTCAAGAATACGAAGGGCATAATACCGACAAGCCAGTTGTTGTTCAAGACTGTGAGATGTGTGCGAAGCACATACACCTACATACCAACAGGATGTGGTGTGATTCCCGCCACGTATGTGTGAGCTGGGCATGATAACAAAGGAACGTGTTGTGAGGTGAGAATGCCAACACGACGGCAGCGTGGTGAGCAAGACGCGCTAGGTCGAGAAGGGACTAGTGCCGGTACCTACAAAGACTGGGTCTTGTCTCCGATCTTTGTGCCTGTCTTGGTGGTGTGTCTTGTTTTGTGCCTGTTCCTGTGCCTGGCTAGCAAAAGGAACAGCCGTCAATGGCCACAACCTGAATTATGAAAAGGCGCACCTTTTCAAATCGTTCTATTTGCATATGATTTTCAAGGTCGAGGAAATCCCTGAAGGACTGCGAGACGGGTCGCAGGGTATCAGAGGCTGAGCCGGGCGCAGACGAGAACAAAGCGGATGCATGGCTCCAAACCTACTTTGTGTATGCAGTATGCAGACATGCAAAATAAAAATAGCGCGCGCGATGATGGCTGCAGGACTGCAGTGACAAATGTATAACAAGGACTTGCACACTCTACGCACTCGAAAATGCAAAGGGTTGTGTCGGCTTTTAGAACATTTTTTTTCTTCACTTGTACTTTCATTATTTAGGAGGCCGCTTTCCTTGCATGCATTATGATGACGGAGGTCCAAGCCCCGTGATGCCGAGTCCACATTATGACGGAGACTCACGTCAGCGATCAGCAATGGAGGAGAAAAAAACAGTTCAGGGGTCTTGCACCTGACTTGGGGATGTTGGTTGACGTGACAGCGGTTTGTGGGGAGAGACAGCAGGAGTCACGGGCAGGAGAAGAGAAGGTGTTTGTGGCAGTGCGCATTGTTGGGACGACTGAAAGAGTCAGGAGGGGGGACCCCCATCTGGATCCTTGCTAGGGTGTCGAGAATACGAGGTTGATGGGCGATGCGTGAGAGAGCGAGAAAACGCGTGCGTCCCTGCAGCGATAGATGCAGCGTTGTCAGTGAGACAGTCGTCTTTGTTCGTGATGCAACTGTACGGGATTGCGTTATCCTAGGCAGTGGTTTGGAAGGAAAGGACAGCGAGAGACAATAGAGAGTCAGCTGGAGGAACGAGCGTGCTGCGCCGTAAATGTCAATGCGTGAGGTTCGTTCATCGTGAAGCCGAAAGACTAAGATACAGACCACGGACAAAAGAGTATGGTGCGAGTATGAAAGAGCGGACAAAGTGAGGAGACGATCAGGCAGAGGCAGTCATCAGAGCAAGAGTGAGCGCTGTCACTGCCTGAATTGGGGAAATCTAGCGGAACAAGGCATGAGTCTCCAGAAGGTTCCAAGCGTCAGCAGACACTGAAACACAAGAGTAAGACTTGTGGCTGTGCGGCAGTGCCTGGTGTTAGACAACGAGAGGCTATTCACCCCCGAAGTCGCGCGACGGTGGAGTCACGGGCCGCTTTGGGACTGGCAACGGCCTCAAATCTTTGCCTCTCTCTGCTCTTCCTCTCCTCTCTTTTCTCGTTTATCCTGCTTGGTCACACCACCACGAACCCCGTCAAACGACCAGAGTTCACGTCCTTCGCTTTGTTGTTTAGTGTGCCCACTTCTTCTCTTTGTCACCTCCTCTTTTCCCATCACTCGTTTTCACTTTTTTTCGTTTTCCCCTCCTCTCGCTCTCGCAGTCGTTCGGAACCCTAGGTCCTGTTAAATCCGGTCTGCCGGTGCTCCTCCATTTCTTGTGGTGCCGCCGCGTCATCCGCACGTGAATCATTCCAACGACTCTTCACCACATATACTGGGCAACAACACCCCATCCGCTCGATTTCTTCCTCCCGTCAAGCTAAAAAAAAAGGCTCCGAAACCCTACTAGGGACCTGACCTCAACACACGCACGCCCACACCTGCGCTCGCACAACATGGCTACCTCCAGACTTGTACGGCTGCTCATGTTGCTTGTGGCCATCGTGGCTCTGGCACATGCTGGCGCGCCCCGAAATGCTCGCCAGCACGTCGTCGTCCGACAAGTAGACCAGGCAGCCGAACTCTTGGCTGGTGACAGTGCCAACACTGACGCCGCTGCCTCCGACCAAGCAGCCGACCCTACCACCGATGCTGGCAAGTCTGAGCCCACTCCTGATAACCAGGACAATGGCAAAGACACTGGCGCCAGTGCGGACGAGTCTTCGTCCTCTACTACCACTGAAGTAACTTCGACTGAGCCCAGCGCTCCTGCTGAGACGACAACAGAGTCCACCACAGAATCCTCCTCCAAGGCTGCCCCCGAGTCCACCACCACCACCACTTCTTCTTCCTCTTCTTCCACCTCTTCTGCCGCCGACAACAACGACACCGAAAGCACCACTTCCGAGGATGCCCCCAGCAAGACGCAAGAAGACTCCAGCTCAAAGCCCACCTCGGCCGCCGAGGAGGGCAGCAACAGCTCCCAGAAGGAAGAGAAGACATCTTTCACCAAGATCGTCTCCACCAAGGTCGAAGTGGTCACCAAGACAAACGATGATGGTTCTAAGCAGACCATGACCTCGACGAGCAAGACCACCAGCACGGCTGCCCTCAACGTCAACGAGGACGACTCTGGCAGTGACGGCGGCATGTCCGACGGCACCCGCAACACGATCATCGGCGTGGTCGTGGGCATCGGCGGTGCCATCGTCCTGGGTGTCATCGGCATCGTGGCCTGGAGGATCTGGGGCCGTCGCAAGCGCGCGGAGGAGAATGACGCGCTCATGGACTACGACCCCAACCGCAACTTCAACAGCAGCGTTCCCGAGAAGATGACCGAGCCCCCGAGCACGGCTGGCGGTAGCACCGTCGGCACGTCGCGGAGTCCCTTCCAGCAGACGCTCGACAGCTATCACCAGCCGACGCAGGTGAACGCTTCGTCCAACTTTTGAAGCGGCGCTCCATTTCCGATCACGACGAAGGCACATGGTGCATGGTAATCCAAATGTTCGTATGATGAATTTGTTTCATGCGACCAGTCAAGAAGAAACCCCATCAGGTCACAAAGAAAAGACCTACATAGATGACAGATGGACGATCAGGCGAATCAGCAGGCGTTTTCTCATTTCAAGTCACTACTGACGCCGTTCTTTGTGTTTTGCTCCTGCCGTAGGCAGAGCAAGACATAAGAGCGTGTGGTATATTCTGTGGTTTCCTACTCTTTTTTTTTTTTCTTTTCTTTTTTCTTGTTCTTTCTTCTTACTTCTCATGGGCTTCGTCCAGCCCTCTCATATTCCGAGGCATGGCATATATGCATTGTTTAGCGAAAAGACAGAAATCTTGGTTTGGCTTTTTTTTTTTTTTTTCGAGGACATGATAGACAGAACCTTATCCAGCTAATTACCAACCATTAACTAAACCAATACAATTTGAATGGAATATACGAGCGCCGACCAAGTGATCGTTAGCTAAAGATGATGTCGACGGAGGCGAGCTTCCGTGCCATTGTGTAATTTCACTAAAATACATACGGCAAAAAGCAGCGTCGAGGTGGGTGGAAAAGACCTGCCAGGATGGATTTGTCTCACTTTTCGTTTCTTGGGTGTCCAGTATGAGACCACCCTCCCCCTCCGACATCCCAAGATAACAAGATCGCGTCATGCGAATTCACCGGCTGGTGATGAGAAAGGCGGAGAGAGAGAGTTCTCATACATGTTGTGTTTCAGAAGTTGGCGCGCATTCCGCAGGGTGCCCCTTCTCTGCAGGTTGGGGTTGGAGATTGAATAAGAGGAATACTGTATCTATTTGTTGTGAACAACTGACGGAATCAGTGATGGAGCGTAGCGCACGATCTTGAGTCCCGAGGTTCATCTTTGTGACATCTTCGAAGTCTGTACGAAGCGACGGACAGAGATAGCGAGACGAAGGGATTACAGCAACGTGTTTCACACGAGAAACTGGGCACCATTTGCGGCAAGCCTTCACGAGACACTTTTTTTTTTGTCTTTCTCTGCCATTACTTCTCTGAGCCAGAAACTCGGCAACCGAAAAAGCAAGGGGGCAAGAACAAAAAAAAAGCTGGGAATCACCATGGCAGCGCGCATTTGGCTGCTCACGCTCGCAACGCTGCTGGCAGTGATGATGCTATCGCCAGCGAGGGCTGAAGAGATGGACGCGGACATGGACGTGGCGGCCGAATTGGCGGGGGAATTTAGGATGGGATTGCGCCCGCGCCAGTCGTCGACAAACCTGCAGGCCTTTTCTGGATCGCTGGGCTCGATTGCGCCGCCGGTATGTTTACGAAGATACAATGAGACTTTTCGTGTTGGTTCAGAAATAGCTCTGGATGGCGCTGACTCGGGTCGGTTTCCCGGTGTGACAGATTACCAATTCGGGCAATGAAAAGCGGCCTTTTGAGGTTGACGGTGATACTTTTGTGAGTTTTGTCTATCCTGGAGCTTGATCATGAGAGAAAGCGGGAAATGATATGCTGTTTCGGCGAAAGAAAGATGATCTTTACTGATGATTGTCGTAGCCTGACTATCTGAGCGCGGCCGATCGAGCTTGTGATAACCAAAAGAATGCCTGTGCAGACAAAGCGAACAGTGGAGGTGGTGATTTCAAAGTTGGTGATTGCGATGAGCAGAATGGTAAGTTCGTTGCCAGAGCTTCTTTTTCGCCTCTCCTCCATCTGCCTGCTTCATGCTTTCCTGTCTCCTCACTGGATCTTCTCACAGAAGGGCCGTGCTTGGTGGGCAAAAAAGAGACATTCGTGATCTTGAAAACTAACACGGATCAACCTGCTAGGGAAATGTAAAGAGGCAGGGAAGAGCGCTACGGTGACAAGCTTTGCGGCTCTAGTGAGTTCTGATGATGAGTTTGACTATATTTGTGATCCGTGAGAGAGTGAGGGATAGGTCAGGATAGGGACCCAAGTTGATGAGAAATGGTGATGCTGCCAGCTTTATGGGCTCCGGGTCAACTGTTTATTCTAGCAACTGGATATTTTGTTCATGCAAGCATTCATGTTTACTTCATGTTCTTGGTGTTGTTACTGTATCGACGTGGCCTGAGCATCCCACGTCAAGCACATGTACACCAGACACCACGGCTTATCGTAGAGTCCTTTGACGACTCCCTTCTGGGAAACTACCACTGTGTCTTGAAAATGATTGTCTCTTCTCTTCTCAGGTAATTTCCGCCACATTCACTATAAATCGAGACACGTTCTGAACATAGAATCCGTGTTGCTCGAGCAGTTGTGACGTGTGCCCCACAGTGGGGTTGCTCGCCGCGGTGACTCTTTCGCGATGACGCTGAATGAGCAGCTCGATCAAACCCTTATTATTTCTCGAGCCACTGTCTAGTTCGCGTCTAAGCAGCGTAATCTTCCTTCCTTTTCCTGTCCTTTCATCTGCGCTCATTTCAATAACCCTTCAGGCTGCTTCAAATCGCTCCAGACGACTCTCGAAATGTCTAAACATAATGACGAGCTGCTGACACGGCCACTCTACAGTATTGCGCCTCGCGATACCTCACTCGCTGCGCAACCCTGCTAACCAGCTCTTCTAGTCTACGATCTCCCTCCCCAGGTGCTCGACACCATCACTCTTAAATCCGACCTCGACCTCGCTGCTGCGGCCATCGATACCCCAAGTGATGCTGCGACCAGCGACAGCCCAGCCGACAGCTCCTCAGAGAACCTCGTTGGCTCGCAGGCATGCTCCCTCTGCGGCCTGTCGTTTGCCACGTTGCAAGACCAGCGCGGCCACGTCCGATCCGATCTTCACAACTACAACCTGAAACAGAATCTGAAGGGTGCGAAGCCGGTCACGGAGAACGAGTTTGAGAGACTCGTGGGTGACTTGGACGAATCGTTGTCAGGGTCGGACGACGAGGACTCGTCCGAGGAAGAGGAGGATGGAAAACAGGAGTCTACCCTGACTGCGCTTTTGAAGAGGCAAGCCAAGCTCTCCAACAGCAGCCGGACAGAGCAATATGACGAGGACGAAGCAGAGGACAGCAAGGTCGTCCAGAAGAGCCGTGGGAAGGCTCCGTTGATCTGGTTCGGATCTTCGGCGTTGCCGGAAAAACACTACTTTGGGGTGTACAGAGCGATTCTGACAGGCGAGGAGCAGCGCAACACCGACCTCGTGGAAGTGCTGAAGAAGAAGCAACTTGATCCCATCGCCATGCCCAAGCCTGCGAAAGATGGCTCGTTGCCCGACTTTGCGTATAAAGGACCGCACATCTTCCTCTGCATGATCGGGGGTGGCCACTTTGCCGCCATGGTCGTATCGCTGGCGCCGAGACAGGCAAAGGGCACCGTCGCCATGAACCGCGAGGCTACTGTGCTTGCGCACAAGACGTTCCATCGATACACGACCCGTCGCAAGCAGGGTGGCTCGCAATCCGCAAACGACAACGCCAAGGGCAACGCGCACTCTGCCGGTTCGAGCATCCGTCGTTACAACGAGCAGGCCCTGATCCAGGACGTCCGCGACCTGCTCGAGGACTGGAAGCAGCTGCTGGATACTTCCGAGCTGTTGTTTATCCGCGCGACGGGCGCCACCAACAGGCGGACGCTGTTTGGGCCGTACGAGAACCAGGTGCTCAAGCACAACGATACAAGGCTGCGTGGTTTCCCCTTTAGCACGCGGCGTGCGACGCAAAAGGAGCTTATGCGGTCGTTTATCGAGCTCACGCGGCTCAAGGTCCGGGAGATCGATCCGGAGCAGGAGGTGGTGCGGGCTGCCGCGGCGTCAACGTCAACGCCAAAGACTGCGAGCCCGAAACCGACAAAACCCAAGCTCTCGGAGGAGGAGGAGACTGCACTACTACACACAACACAAATACAGGCTCTCATCAGGCGGTCCAAGCTGCCTGCTCTGCTCAGCTACCTCCAAAGCAACTCCTTGAGCCCAGACTTTGAGTTTCAGCCGCCAGAACAGAACCACCACGCGCCGCGATCACTGCACATGGCTGCCGCGCAGAGTGCGGCGCCAGTGGTTCTCGGCCTGCTCACCCGCGGTGGCGCCGACCCGACGCTGCAGAACAAAGAGGGCAAGTACCCCTTTCAGCTTTGCGGTGAGCGCGCGACACGCGATGCGTTCCGCGTGGCTCGCTCTGAGCTCGGTGAGGAGAAGTGGCCGTGGGACGAGGCCAAGGTTCCGGCACCGCTGCTGAGAGCGGACGTAGACCGACGCGTGGAGCAGGAGAAGGCGGAGGCGGCCGAGAAGGAGGCAGGGCGGCGCAAAGCGGAGGAAGCGAGGCTGGCGAGAGAGGGACCCAAGGTTGGGGCGGAGAAGGGAAAGAGTATGTTTAGTGGGAGCATGGGGAAGACGCCCCAGGAGAAGAGGGAGGAGGAGGCCAGGGGTCTGACGCCGGAGATGAGGATGCGGCTGGAGAGAGAGAGGAGGGCGAGGGCTGCGGAGGCGAGAATGAAGGCGATGGGTCAGAAGTGAAAGCAGTATTTGACCTCTTCAAACATGATTCTTACGGGTGATCAAAATGAATGATGAATCACTTTACCTTATAGCATCGATTGCCTTCACGCCTTCTCAGTCTTTTACAGTCAACGTCAGTTCAAAGATCAATTAGGGACTACCACGCATATCACGATTCATGAGAAAATATCGCAGACAGTCAAGTCTATTAATCGCCAAACTTTGCATCGGAACAAGCATATCACTTACTCTCCCACTTGACTGGACTCAGTTCTGGCCATCACTCAATGACTGCGACAGACAGTGAAAAGAGAGTTAGTCAAGATTTCTTCCCAGGCAGAAACCTATGAAGAAGCACATCCTTTACATACCCCTGCCTCGGGTCGTTGAAAACATAATGCCTCTTTCCCAACCACTTCTGCCTCTTCACCTGCACCGCCCGCAGCGCCGGGTTCAGATACTCGCTCCGATTCGCCTCGCTTAGCAGGTGCACCGCCATAGCAACGTTGAGCACGGCAGCGAGGGGCAGCCCCTTTGGTATCTCATTCACGTCGACCGTCCCGCGTATGAGGTGGTAAAAGCTCGCGTCCCCCTTCACCGACCCGCGGCCGAGCCTCGTGTCCAGCACGGCCACGTCAAAGTGCGGCGGCGCGTAGCGCAGGTTCTCGGTCCAGTTGATGGCGTGCGCGATCTGGTATTTTGGGCTGCTGCCGAAGCGGCGAGGCGTGCGGCGTACGAAGATATTCTCTGGGGTGAGGGCGAGATGCGTGAGGTGGAGGTGTCGACGCAGTGCGAGTATGTGATCCGGACGCAAGACGGCTTGGGAGTCACCGGTCTGAAGAAAGTAGGAGGAATGCCAGAAGAGGATGAGAACGGGATTAATACCGGACGTGAACGGCTCGAGGAGGCTAAAGAGCCAGGCAGTGCCGGGGTCAGCTTGGATATCTTTCCTCTCGCGCCGGCGAGCACCGGTCTGCTGGTTCTCGACCATGTCGTCGAGCACCCATTTGTCCTCGTCCGGCGTGGACAGTCGCGGATCAAAGAAGGGGTTGTCCGTCGCTGCCTCCCCTTCTTCCTCAAACTTGTGCTCGGCGAGTTTCTGTCGCAAGTCAGCAATCTGCTTGGCCACGGCTTTTTTGTTCGCGTGCGACATATCCTGCCAGCAGTTTGCCAGCAGAAGAAGGTCTTCTTGGTCTTCCGGTATCTCCCAGACGACGTAGCTCACGTACCCGAGATCGTGGTATGCGTCTGTCGTCCCGCACGTAGCCAGCTTGGGAACCTTGGTACCCAGAATCTCTCTCGCTTTAGGAATGTTGAGGCGCCACGCTTCCTCCCAGTCGTCTTCCGTGTCGTTGTCATGCGGACAGGGGAAGATTTCGATAATGTATTGCCTCGAGACAACTTTCTCGGTGAGGTAAGTCGTGGCGCTGGGAATGTGGAAACGAAACGAGCAGCTCCTGGTGTCCTCGTAGAGAGATACAATCGTCTGCTCGCGAACTGAGAAATCGGACATGATCATGGTGTTATTCTGCAAGCAGCACTCCAAGATATCGTACATTTGGTCCTTTCCGAGTGACTTATTTCCCCGAATACCATTTTCGCGCTTCGGCTTGGTCTTTGCTGTGACCTCGCGTTGCTCATGCCCCTGTTGATCATTGTTAGTCCGGGGAGGTTGTCGAGGGGAACTTACCTGTGGCACAGGGACTTCTGCCAGGCGTCTCGGGAGGACCTCCTCAACCAGTGGCTGGCACATCCTCTCTCGCGCCTCTTCAGATACTGCAGATAAAGTGCTTGCTCTCCACATCTTTCGAGGCGCAAAAGATTTCAACAGACCGGCTGATATGATATCCTGCAATATCAGTATAGAATCCTGCTTGTTGTAATGGGTTAGTGAAGTGGCGGTCGCTAATGATCGCCAAGATGGTGCGTATCTGTTCCGGACAGATGATCTTGAAGAAGCGAGGGGCAAGCTATTAGCAATCTGAGGTATTGATTGAGGAAAGCACCTGGCGAGAAAAGCAAGTGATTTCGAAGATTATGGATTTCAACCTTTACTTATAACTTACAACACATCCTTTGAACCCGACGGCAATCTCTCTTTCAAAGCCGTCGTCCTGAACAAGAAACTATGAAAGACGCACGTGATGAGATTTCGGATCCATACTGCGCCTTTGAGAACATCTTTCAGACTCGGTGTACGCTGACAACGCAGTTCACACACAAAGAACCGACTCGTGTGGTTCACAGCTGCCATGCACTTTTATGCAGTCCAAACACAAAATTACGAATGGAAAGTGACTTCGTCACTCTAAGGGCCGTGATGGTGCCGAAAGGCTTCAAGTTTGGGGCGTCTTCTTTAGGTAGGCCTCTTTCATACCTGTTGGAAAGTGAACCGTGAGGGCTCATTGAGGTTTTTCCAAGTCAGCCCATATTGGAGTTATACCTAGATTCGTCCAGACATTTTTGAACGAATCGCAAAGCCCAGAAGTCTGGAGAAAAACGGTCATCCTCCCAAATGCCCAGACCTGTTTGACACGTAAACATCTCAGGAAGACACACGGGCGTGTATGACTCGGCGTTCGAGCACCCCAGGCTTTTATGTTACGTGTCTATCGAGGCGAACTTCGAATCTCCAAGAAGATCGAAGGCCATCTAGAAGAGGTCGTCAGCAAAGATATCTGTATCAATCCCTGGGTATAAGGGGTCTGATAGCTTCTCAGCGAGAGCTTCACGCCTCTCTTCGATCTCGCCCGACTCCCGCGCCTCAGATACGCAATCCAGCATCAGTTCACAAAAGTTCCATATCCGCTCTCGATTGCGCAAACCCGGGAACGCACTCCTCTTGGGATTGCGTAGCCAATACACGCGCCTCCAGTCCGTGTCTCCTTGCGAAGGAAGCCGCCCAATGGCTAACTTATCACAGCGAATCCAAGCCTCTACATCGGCGCGGAACCGACGCCATTCGGCAGAAGTGACGTCCATTTTCACGCGATAGGAAGCTGTGATGGCCTCACGGCGCTGGCGGTTGAGCTCTATGGTTGCATGACCCAATGCCTCCATCTCTGGATCTTCTGCGATGATGTCTGCCCACCGCGCTGCTTCGTCTTCTGCACTCTCCAGGTCTGTAGGAAGCTCTGGGGGCTCGATACCAGGGCAGAGAGGGTCCCATGTCGCCGGCCAGTCGCGTGAGGCCGGGTACGTTAGATTTTGGACCACTTCCCAAAGCCAAGGCATATCTCGCCGTACCAGTGCTCTGAAAACTAGCTGCGTGGCATGGTAGAGGGCTCGACACGTCCTTGCCGTAGCCTCAAGGCTAGCTACGTCAAGGAGGGAGAGTACCATATCGTGAATTTCAGCGGGAAGAGCCAAAAGTCCTCGATGCGAATACAGCTTGACCGATTTTGCTCTATCCATCACGCACGCCTCGACAGCCGACAACAGACCTGGTACCTCCACAGGGTTTGCTACCAGCCATTCGTCTCCTGGGATGTGTAACCACGGCTCATGCCAGAATTCGCGTGCTTGATTTACCTGCGCCAAGTGCTGAGGGACACGAACCTCCATCCCATACGACTCTGCGCTTGTCTTTATCTCGCGCCAGTGCCACAGACCATCAAGGCCGACGTAACCCGTTCGCTGGTATGATACTTTGGCGTAAATGTCAAGGCAGTAAGAATGAGCCGCCAGGGGCCACAAGACATCGGAGTCCTGCTTTTCGTCAACGCCAAATTCTTCTTGCAACTCTCCGTGAGGGTTCGGTCGTGAGCAGTCGGTGTCTTACTTCGCATCCCTCGTCGATGAGTTCCCATTCAGTCTTAATCTCATGCACCCCATGCCGCGGGGGATGAAAGGACCGCCAGGTCGTGAAAGACCGTCCTGCACTAATATTCGAGCCATTCGACTCTCCAGACAGATAAAACAAGCTCTCTTCCTCGAAGAACCGGTCGTTCTCTTCAACCTTCCAGCTCTTGGGCTTGGGCACCACATACCGCACGTTGCGGCAGTTCTTCATCTGTTCGATGCTAAGCACATGTCCGTTGATGCCCTGAAGGCTTCGGCAAGAGCGAGCGGCAATGTGCTCAGGTGGGATCGCACGAGAGCTGTCGTCACCAGGTAGGTTGTCGAAGTAGGGAGACCGGCGATTTCCAGAGTAGAAGACGAAGCCATTGTCCCACGACCCGTGGGTCAGTCGTTGAGACCTTGGGGGTAAGAAAAGCTCACATAAGGGATACATGCGCTCTGTCGAATCTTCTTCCGCGCTCTCACTATCATTCGGCCCATCGTCATCAATGTATCCGTCGCTGCAGCTGGAAGTATCCCCAAGCTCCTCATCTCGTTTGGTGAGAAAGTTTTCGGAAGGCTCATCATCGTTCCTTTTGCAATCAGGAAGCCAATCGACATCGTCTTCATCGTCAGCATCCGGCCATTGAGGGTACATATGGTAAAGTACCCTCGGATCAGTCGGGGTCCGATCTGCCGTCGTGCAGTCATCGCATTCCTGATCATCAAACTCGCCGTTCCACGGCTGCTCATGGAAGCCTACATAGTTGGCCCCGTCAAGGTTCCAGGCTGAGCTACGCGGCTCGTCGGCCGTGCGAATTCGAGCGATAGCCATGTCGATGCCGCAGATCTGACAACTGAAAGAAAACATGATGCTGGATATGCTGAGACACTGTAATAGGGAAGGGTGAATGCGAGGATGTCGGATGCGCACGGCTGCATTTCATGAGCAAACAGGACTCAAGTCAGCTTGCATTGACCCATACCCCAGCGAGGCTCAGCTGGTGCTAGGGTGGAGAGTTCAGAGAGTCTTGCTTCTTAGGGCTTTCACTAGACATTCGCTTCACACTGACCCAGGCAAGCAGTATTGAATGATTCAATCAATTATTATAACACGACCAAGTCGGTTGGGTATCTGTCAGATCTATCTGTTCCCGTCCGGACGCGTGCATATTATTCTTGTCTCAAAAAAAGCCCTGCTCTATTCCACACCAACGCATATTTTGCTTCGTAAGGATCGTAAGAATGATATTAATCCCTTTTTAAGGATAAAGTATGAAAACATCTAAATGAACAATTGACGGCTCTCTATCAAAGAAGAGCTTGTGTGTAAGGAGAGATTCCCTTACAGGGCGGCAACGACGGCCATGACGACGAGGCCAAGGGCGAAGCCAGAGCGGCCAGCACCGGCGGTAGGCACGTCGGCGGGGGGAGTGGTGGCGGGTTCGCCAGCGGAGGGAGGAGGAGTGACAGCGGGAGGAGCGGGAGCGGCAGGCTCCTCGACCTCAGGCTGCTCAGGGGAGTTGTAGCCGCCAGTCTCCTGAGGCGTCTCGGGAGAGTTCTCGCCACCGGTCTTCTCGGGGACCTCGGGAGAGTTCTCGCTGCCGGTCTCCTTGGGAGGAGCAGGCATGGTGATCTCCGGGACAGGG
Source organism: Parasarocladium wereldwijsianum (assembly GCA_036250105.1). NCBI lineage: Eukaryota > Fungi > Ascomycota > Sordariomycetes > Hypocreales > Sarocladiaceae > Parasarocladium > Parasarocladium wereldwijsianum. Next base: position 65,532 of record JAXOUE010000022.1, on the reverse strand, counting down.
ACCTCGGTCTTGATGACCTGGGTGGTGCTGCTGCCAGAGATGGTAGTGCCGTCCTTGACGCAAGGAACAGTGACGGTAGTGTCGACGCTGATGGTGGTGTAGATGGCGGAGGTGATGATGGGAGTACCGGTGACAGTGATGTAAGAGGTGATGTGATCGCCACCAGTGACAAGAGCAGGGTTCTTGGGGATATCCTCAGCGCAGATACCCTGAAGTGCCTGGATAGCCTGAGCGATGGTGTCGTCGGACTCGGCGTTGGCGTAAATGCAGTCGTAGACCTTGTCGATGACATCGGCAGCCTTGCAGTAGCACTCCTTGTCAAGACCGTTCTTGCAGGCGCCAACAATAGGGACCCATGTCTTCAGGCAGCGAGGGACAACATCGGGGCACTCAGGACCTTCCTCGGGCGTCTCAGGGGAGTTCTCACCGTCCTCCTCAGGCTTGTCGCCAGTAGGCTTGGGCTGCTCGGAGTTGGAAGGAGTGGAAGAAGGAGCGTAGGAAGAAGGAGGAGTGACCTCAGGAGTCTCGGGAGAGTTCTCACCATCATCCTCGGGCTTGTCACCAGTGGGCTCGGGCTTGTCGCCAGTAGGCTCAGGTTGCTCGGGGTTGGAAGGAGTGGTAGCAGGAGCGTCGGAAGAAGGAGGAGTGACCTCAGGAGTCTCGGGAGTCTCAGGAGAGTTCTCGCCATCATCCTCGGGCTTGTCACCAGTGGGCTCAGGCTTGTCGCCGGTGGGCTCGGGCTGCTCAGGGGTGGAAGGAGTGGAAGCAGGAGTGTCGGGGTTGCCAGGGGTCTGGGGGGGAGGGCAGTTGGGACCGTAGACGCCAGGCTTGCACTCGTCCTTGGGGGGGCAGTTGGGGCCCTCCTCACCAGGCTTGCACTCGTCCTTGGGGGGGCAGTTGGGACCCTCCTCACCAGGCTTGCACTCATCCTTGGGGGGGCAGTTGGGACCCTCCTCACCAGGCTTGCACTCATCCTTGGGGGGGCAGCCAGGACCCTCCTCACCAGGCTTGCACTCATCCTTGGGGGGGCAGCCAGGACCCTCTTGGCCAGGCTTGCACTCGTCCTTGGGAGGGCAGCCAGGGCCCTCGTGGCCGGGCTTGCAGTCGTTTCCGGGCTGCTGAGGACCGCAGGTGAGGTCACCGGGCTTGCAGTGGTTGTCACAGTCGAAGTCGATGTGGTGGAACTTGCCCTTGCACTTGCCACCCTTGTGAGGCTTGTACTTGAAGTGAACCTTCTTGGCACCACCGCACTGGTCGTTGGTCAGGGTGTTGCGGCCAGCCTTGCAGGGCTTGGGAGGGCACTTGCAGCGACCGCCGTGAGCCATCTCAAACTCGAGCTCCATGAGACCATCGGCCTCGAGGTCGACGTCAAAGTGGGTCATGGAGAAAGCGTTGGGAGCGTCCTTGCTGCCGAGCTCGATGGAGGGGATGACACCCTCACCGCACTCGGTCTCGAGGTATTTCTCACCACCAAAGGTACGGCCCATAATGTCACGAGCGACCTTGTTGGCACCGCACTTCCACTTGCCGCCACCGTACTTGAAACCGTCGTGCTCGTCACCGTCGTTGAGCTCCTTGCCGGGGTTCAGGTTGCCGTAGCTGAGACCGGGCTTCTGCTTGGGGACACAGTGGTTGTCGATGTTCTTGGGACAACCGAAGGGCTGAGCGTTGTGGAATCTGCTGCCTCCGAAGAACTGGGATATGGTGAGCGTGTGTCTCTACAGGCTCGCTGTATCAAAGTGACTTACGGTAGCGGAAACCTCCACGGAAGCAAAGGCCAGCATGGCCATGCTCATGGAGTACTTCATCTTGAAGTTTATTGGATTTAGATAGCGAGAGTGAGTTTGGTTGTATAAAGCGAAAGCGTTGTGTAAAGATAAGATGTGAGAAAAGAAAAGAAAATTAGAGATATGTTGCCAGAGGAAGCGAGTGACTCTTGACACTATCCCAGATAGAAAAGAGGACTGTTGAGACTAAAAAGCAAACAGGAAGCAATGGATGAAGGAAAGCAGCGAGAAGGAGGATCGAAAGGATGCGCAGGCCTCCTATATATGGTATCCTTTTCCTGTCGGCAGCGGGATCCTTTCTTTGCTGTCCCACCCCAGCTACAACGAGGTATTAGACATGGCCCCTGGTACCGAGCCCCTCGGTCAAGGAGGGAACGGAAGGCATCGCACCAACGGGGGTGGCTCATCGGGCTCTCTGCCAGCATTGGAGAGGGACCGAGGTGACGAGAGAGGCGCGGCCATGCTCGAGCGGCTAGCCTCCCTCTCTGACAAGTGGATGATGACTGTCGATGCGCGCTGCCACGGATGTGTGTCGACGAAGCGAAGTCTATCCCCGGCTCCGCATCCACTCTCGTTTCAGGGCGAACTAGACTTGTTTCGGTAGCAGGAGCCAGGATGTTGGATGATGCTGGTCGATGCGTCTCTGTTCGGCGCGGGCGCGGTGAATGCATCCTGGCTCCGGCGCTGGACGACCAGGGTATCTGCAGAACCGGCCATCGACAAGACCCTTGTGCTAAAAGCAGGTACGGGTCTTCCGTGCATACATCTGTATATCCAAAGGCGTCCGTGCCTTAGGAACTGGCTGAGTAGTTCATTATCATTGCAAATGATGTTCGTATGCTGCTTGCACGATCGTGGGGCTGCGTAAAAATAAGGAGAAGCTATTTCCGTCATGGCTGGTTGACCTTGAGGTACTGTAAGATGCAGTGCTACGACAGGCTGACTTCTGCGTGAGTCCGTGCCGTGCTTTGTTGCAAGAGACTCTGACAAGTAAACATGGGGCATTACTCTCGGCGGCAATGAGTCGATCACTCATGTGGTTGGGATAAGGGGACACCACAGAGAGGGTCATGGGCGTGCACAGTACCATAGTACGTGATGGGCAGACGACTGGATGAGGAGCACTACAGAATGTCAGCCAATGGTCAAAGCTGTGTGTATGTACATAGGAGGGTGCGCCAAGAGAAGCACAGGGAAAATGGTGCTTTGGCCCTTTGTTCGCTGTGGTCGTGGCGTTTTTGCGTGGCTTCTTTAGTTGCTTCTGGGAGGTTTGGGAGGTTTAGGCTCCAGGTTGCTCGAGGTGAAATGCACCCTTCACCACCAACCAAGCGGCTCGGCGTTTATTCTTCCCAGCGCCAACGTCAACGTCAACGCCGCACCAGTAGGTAGCCTAGGCCTAGCCGGTACCAGCAGGCAGGAAGCGTGTGTGGGCCGGCGCTAAAGCAGCACTTGGGGGGGGGGGGGGCTGAAAACGCGACACCGGTCACTGACGATGGCTGCTAACCGTTTATTCGTTAGGTGCCTCTCGTAGCCTTCAGCTTTGCGGACAGCACGGGTGGCGTGTGCAGTCAAGTACCAATGGCTGGTCCCACCGTATGCAGGTACCAACGGAGGCGCGTGCGTGCTCGCCCAATCACTCGCTGCTATTGTAGGCTACGTAGGCTGCTTGCACAAACTGTTGGTAGATCATACTGCAGAAGGATAATTGCAGACCGTGAAGCGAGCACCTCCTTTCTTGCTCGAGGGATGCATCATCGCCTACACCCTCCTCCCAACGCATCCTGCCACCGTCTCGCACCGTTCATGCATACGCAGGATTTGGTTGAATCTCATCGCATGGTTCTGTTTGTGTCTGACAGCGATAGGATGGCTTCTGCTGATCAAGAAAAGCCGGGATCTAGACTATCGATTCGGCCCCTTCTGGCACTTTTCCCACCGTCTGGGGCCGAAAGCCAGACCGTCATTCGTACCCATGCTTCCATCATCTCGCGTACGGCCACGTTCATGCAATACATCGTGGCATCCCGCCGACCCCGGCCCCAACGGTGGTCAGGACAGGAACCGGTCTGTCCCCGTTTGTTTGTTCGGCACATCGCTCATACGTTGGAGCTGGATATTTGGGGGCCACTGCTAATACCGCCCACCGCACGTGAGGACACAGTGCCAAGTCTCCGGTTTTCCGCGAAGAGTGCTATCAACGGTGAGCACAAATTGCAGCCCCCATTTGGTGCACATATGTGTGTCCTGCTAACGTCTACTTTCGACCAGGTCCTGACGTCCAGATCAATAGTCGAGAGCTCGGGGTTTGCACTGATAGGTTGATCATCTCGTGACCTCACTCCTGTTCGCTCATGCTGGCCCTCATGTAATATCCTGCAAGCCCTCGGATACGCCATCGCAGTTGATCGGCGAACCCATCTCCTGATCACACGTTCCGAGCAATACTTGCACATGCTCTTCGACACAGATTCCGGTGTGGATGACCTGAATTGGGGGCTAGGTTGCGACCGACCCGTACGTTTTAGCCAGGGGCTTCGCTTTTGTTTCACCACAAAGGCCTAACGACTTGCTTAGTGCCTACCGCTGTGGCTGTTGCTGCATATCGAACGGCTTCTGGATGAAACTGTAGAACGTTACTTATCGAAAGCTCTCTGATGCTGGGCAGCAAACACACCAATTTTCCCATCATAGACGCAGACTCGTATCGTGCATAGTTCATCAAACCGCACTGGTCCGCTCCTCGTCGAATGCCGAAAACTCATCACGACGGCCCCCGCAAGTAATTATATCTTTTATGACCGCGACGAAGTCGAGTAGCAACACGACGCGAGGCCAGACTTTTCTGAATGCTAAAAAGCTGGATTCATCGGCTTCAAGCCGGATCACCACCACAACCTCGATGACCCACCCCAAGAACCTGGTTCTCGCTACACACGTCGTCCTGGCTTGGCCGCGGCAGTGGAGCGAACCCTTACGACAGACGCAATAACGACCTGTCGATATGCGCAAGGGATTCCCAATACAGCGTCGAATCTGGTGCAAACCTCCGAGCACCTGAGGGCTTCACAGGCTGCTGGACTAACATGCTGAGGACAGAGCGATTTGCCCGTCTCCAACCCACGCCCTATACTCTGTGCGTACTGGTTCTCTGAGGCTGCTCCACGGCCCAAATCACCCCCCTTTGCGCACGGCCATGAACCTAACCTCATCCACATCACCCGCTGTATCGGTCGTGCCACTACGATTCTGCAGCAACTTTGCGATCCTGTCGGCTCCACCTCCCATGTTCACGGACGAAAGACTGCGTTGCGCGCCCAAGCCACCTCGCAGTCCCCGCCTTTTCCGTTAGGCAAGAAGCAAAATAAGAACCAATGTCGCACGAAGCGAGCGTCCCAAAATCGGGCACAGATGTTGTACATGACATGTTCTTTTTTTGCTGCGAATGGTCTCCACAGATGGTGAGCCAGAGATGGTGGAGGGGTCGATTTTTTGGTTTTTGGAACAGCGTGACCCCAAACCGTTCAACCCCGGTCCAGGGGTTGCCAAGGGGCACAGACTTCACCTATCACGCTTCTTGTTCCTCTCCTCTCACTGTGGCTGTGCGTTTCGAGTTGCGGTGGCCCGGTCTCCTGTTTCCCATTCTCATCGGTAGATCTCCCACTTTCGAAGAGAGCACACCTATCATCGTAGCGGTCTGCTGAGCTCATGTGCTTCTGACTTTCAGAGCTGCTCGTACCATCACAACGAAACAAGCCCCACCGTTGTCGCGCGGTCAGACGGTGCTTCGCCGCTGTCAAGTCCCGTATTCCAAAGCGGTGGCCATTCGGACGATATTACCTTATTTTGAACCTTTTATCCCAGCCAACGACAAACCTGGCCTGGTAGCAAGCATGGGTCATCGAGGAGAATTATTAGGTGCTGGATCATTATACAAGTACGACGGCTTAATTGTCCCGATGCCCTTCTCATGCCATCTGTCCGAGAATGGACTGTGCGTTGTTGACCATCCGTATTTAGACGGGATCCCCTGCAGTCGTTCCCTGAAAGAAGTTCTGTTGCTACACACATCGCCAGATAGTGACCTAGCTCGGCATTGACTCCTTCCGTCCGTCTCGGGGAAAATTTGCACAGGGGATATCCCTCTTTGGGCAATAAAGCATTACGTCCAGGCGAAGATCTCTAGACATCTATTGGTAGAGAGTGCGGCAAATGTTTGCATTGTATATTTGGAAGAAACGCTCCATGGCTGAGCAAACCTGGCGCTATTTCTGTCTCCTGTTTGCTGTAGCCATGCAGGCTTGCGCGTGTCGCAGGTCTATAGCTTTTGAGCTTCAGGTGGTGAGATCGACTGACACACCCAGTTGCCGCAGGCAGCACATTCATTCGCAGCTGGCGAAAGATGAATTGAGGTTTGCGCGTCAGTTTGTTCAGCCACCTGTGGTTTCAGGGCATTATTTTTTTTGGTTTTGTCACAACCACAATCATGCACATGCACGAGGCTATTTCTGCAGTTCATTGTGAAGTACGTTTTAATGCATCTTGTGAATTGGTTTTGTCATTTGTCGACATGTTGATCTATTTGTGGTATTTGCGTTGACAAAGGGCAACGTGATGTGTGCTTGGTTCATCCATGATATTGGTTACTCAGCTTGCAGCACCAAATAACGGGCTAAAACAGTGTTGTGCTTCTAAAAATTGGCATGGGCGGTACTGAGTAGCAGATAGAAATATTTCGAGACGCCTTCAAGCGGCTTTTCGCGATAGCAATTCGTCTTCGAAGGACTTGGAGGTGATGACAGGTGTAGGGATGGTGTGGTCTAGGGTAGTACTTTGACGGAGGGAAATGAGACGTGACTGGTGTAAAACGATGAGGCTGACGGGTGATCTTGCTACCGTTCAATCAATTAATAACGATAGAGGTGAAATGTTTGAATGTGATTTGCTGTTTTTAACTTGTGTGGTTCGTGGTGACGACAAAAATGCCTTCCATGGCATCCCTCGCGCGCTTGTGTGAGTGATCTCGTCAATGCGGCATTGAGAGTTTAAACAAGCGAGACATATGAGACATGCGCGGGGCATCACAAGAGCACACAACGTCTTGAAAAAACATTCGATACACACGCTAGTACGATCAAGACTCTGCTAGAAACCAGAAAACTATCACAGCCTGCTCTCATGATCACAGCTTTGCGCCTTGCTTCCTCCTCGCTGCCCTCTCCTTGTCCTTCAAGATCCTCCGAAGAATCTTGCCGCTCGGGCTCTTGGGAATGATCTCCATAAACTCGATGCCGCCTTTGAGCCACTTGTACCTCGGTTTGGCGTCCTCGACGTGCTTGTTGATCGACGCGCGCAGCTGCTCCTCCGACTTGCCTGCCGCGGACGAGGCGGCCGCCCTGACGACAAACGCCTTGGGCACCTCGCCCGCGCGCTCGTCGTCGACGCCGATGACGGCGCAGTCGTCGACATCCGGGTGGGCGAGGAGGTGCGCCTCGAGCTCGGCGGGCGCGACCTGGTAACCCTTGACCTTGATCAGCTCCTTTATGCGGTCGACGACGAAGAAATGCTCGTTGCCGGAGGGAGCCTTTCTGACGAGGACCTCGTCGCCGGTCTTGAGCCAGCGGCCGTCGTCGTGCCAGACAAAAGTTTCCGCGTTGGCCTTTTCGTTGTTGAGGTAGCCGAGGACGACATTGGCGCCCTGGAGGAGGAGTTCGCCGCGCTTTTCGTACTCTGTGACCTCGTTGCCGTCGGCGTCGATGACCTTGGCTTTGAGGTTGGGGACGAGGACGCCGGAGGAGCCGGGTAGAATGTCGATCTCTGCGGTTAACGTTGCGAGGGGGGAAGATTCTGTCATGCCTGTGGTGCTCATCTTTGTTAGGAAAAAGTTCCACTGCTTTCTGAAAGTAATACCGGAGGACAAGCGTACCGTATCCCTGGACAACATTCCAACTTGGGTAGTACTTGTTGATCGTCGCGATGAGCTCCTCTCCTAGCGGTGCGGCACCACTGAAGATGGCCCTCACGCTGCTCAGATCGAACTGGCGGCACTTTTGCTGATTGCTCGCCATCTGCACCAAGATGGGTGGCACAGTAACGAGCTCTTCAATTTTGTACGTCTGGATGGCGTTCAAGAAGGTTTCAAACTCGAATTTGGGCAAGACGACAACCTCGTCACCGCGGTATATCGAGAGATGGGCGATCAAAACGAGGGCAAAGATGTGGCCAAAAGGGAGGAGACCGAGCATTACCTGGGTCTCGATGCCCATTTTCTTGCGCGAGACGCTCTCGAGGACCTTTGCTTGGATGATGTTGGTGATGACGTTGTGGTGGGAGAGCATGACGGCTTTCTAGAAGGGAGTTGTCAGCGTCGCGGTAACAGAGGAGTGACTTGATCATGACTGGGGCTTACCGGAAGACCGGATGTGCCGCTCGAGTACATCAGGAAAGCAACCCTGCGCTTGCCATGACCCCTACCGAGCTTCACCGGCGCCAGCGCGGAAAGCTGCTTGCCCTCTTCGACCAGGTGTTCAACGGTCTTTTGCGGGACCTTCTTTTCGGCGCCCGCGATGGGCAAGATGAAGACGTTCTCCTCGGGGATGCCGGCAGCCTTGGCGGCTTTGAGCGCGGTGTCGAGGAGAGGGATGTTGGTGAAGACGGCCTTGGAGCCGGAGGTGCGGAGCTGGTGCTCAAGCTCGCCGGCCTCATAGGATGCGCTGGCGGCCGTGACGATGCCTGATGCGCGGTGGATGGCATGGGCGACGGGGATGTAGTCGATCTGCGAGATTGCGGGCGTCAGTCTGGCTGGTGGTGTGTGTGCGCGAGTGCGCCCCTACGACGGACGAGACTTACAGTGTTGAGAGAGTACAGGCAGACGACGCGATCCCACTCGGTCCCTTCTGTCGGGTCGAAAGCGAGTCGCTTTGCGAGTGCGCGAGAGACGTAGTCGGCTCGGTTGTGAATCTCAGCGGGCGAATGCGACCTGCCCGACAGACCGCAGGTGAAGGGGTTTCTGGACTTGGAGATGGGATATCGGCCATGCTTCTTGTCTGTAAGGAATTGTTCGACAGTGACTGAGTCTGGTCCCTCTGTTTGCGCATTGTCAGCTTTTAGGTTTTGTGTCGCGGCGTTCAACAGGATGACGAGTGACGTACCAGGCATCTGAGGAATCCAGGAAGGAGGATGGAACACCATGATCGCGCTCTAGGTGAGGGGTAGGAGAAGTGTGAAACAAAGTCGACGTTGATAGCCGAGCGAGGCAGAGCACAGCCAAGGGAGGTAGGATACCTACCAGGAAATGCGTATCGTTGTTATTATATGAAGCAATTCCCACAGGTCGAGTCATGACAAGCAGTAGAACATCCTCGGGCCAGGAAAAAGGTCACATCACAGCCCGGTCCCGTTCCGCACTCACTGGACAAACAAAGCCCCCCCAATCGCCTCAGCCTCGGGACCCCAGGCGACTCCATTGGGTTTGATCGTAGAAAAGGTCGCGCGCACGCGCTCACACACACTTGTCAGCGCGAGGAGACAAGCGTCATAAGCCATTCCAAATCCGCGCCGTTTCCCCACGCCTCTCCATTGGCTCTCTGATCGTGAAGGGGGGGTCTCGATGCGGAGAAGCTGGGGGGGCATATGGGCCTTGCCAGAATGGGCTGTGGATGTCGAGAGAGGGAGATGGAAGAATGGAAGCCAGTCTGACTTTTTGCGAGACCTTCGAGGCTCTTCGCTTCGGAGACCCCACACTGTCAAGCATCAGGGCAGCAGACTTGAACAGAGAGACCATTTGCCTGCAGGTCTCTGCCGAAGAATCAGTCCGATGACCTGAGGATCGTCAGCAGGACTGGTAATCTGTCGCTCGCCGGTGCTCCATATGTAAATTCCGTGGTCGACAGTCGGATCCGGCTCGCTGCCCACTGCGGAATGATGCGGCGACCCGACCGCTACTTGTGCAGGGCCCCCCCATGATGACGACTGGGTCCTGTTGAAGGACAAGACGGAAAAGTGCCGCTCGAGTCCCGAGGGTGTATGGCAGGTCAAAGGGACGAAAGGAAGCTCAGTTTCGTTGGGTAATGTGAGAGACACTGAACAAAGTGCCTGGAGATCAGTGATGGAGGTCACGTGATGGGTACAGATATCACAGCTGTAGTCGGGACTGGAAGGCACAGCAACCATTTTCAAGTCCTTGTTCTTTTGAGTCTTACTATCGATTACGAGTATAGTCTAGTGTCAAGGACATCATTATATACAGCGCATCCAGCCTCGTCTTGCTCTTCCTCTAAGTCAGTATATATGCTCTTACATTAGTAGGTGTACTGCTCCAGTGAGCACGCCACAAAGCACCAAGATTGAGGTCGTGACCTCAGAACGAGCCCCCGCGTCTTCTTCGTCGTCGTTCTGCCCATTATTCTTGCTATCCTTACCGCCATCGCCTTCGCTCTCATTGTCGACGCTGTCGTCGTCGTCATCCTCGCTGGGTCCGCGGGTTTTCGTAGCCGTGGGCAGACCTGAGGGATCGATGGTTTCCGTCGCCAGGGCGCCGATTTCGCAATCGCGATCAAACGGCAAGCATGTGCTGACGGTAAATGTTGTAGTGTATGCCGAAGTTGGCAGGTCTTTCTCCTTCTCCTTTGTGGAGGTGATCTTGCCCGAGTCCTGATTGCATAGTTAGCTTATCTGATGCACGAGCAGCATACACAAGGCTCGCAACTACACGAGACGTACCGATGTCGAGGTAGCTGTTTCTGAAGTCGACTTGGACGAGGTGGTAGAGGGACGGTAGAGAGCGTCTTTCCGCTTGCACTTGCCAGTCACTTCTCCCACATCCCCCGCGTCAATGCCCACAGCGACAATATCAGGCTCACCACAGCTGGCGGCTTGGCCAACGTGCACCTCCTGGTTGTCCCAGTCAAAGACGAAATAACCCGCGCGCAGGATCGTGTCGCCGATGATCTGCTGGTCGGACGTAACGGCGATCCCGACATAGCAGTAGTCGGGGTCGCCGAGATCGATAATAAAATCGGAAAAGGGCACCGTCACGATCTTGCTGCCGAAGCCAAAGTCCACCCCGCCAGACGCCTTCATGGTCGAGCACGGCACAACAAAGTAGCCATTGTCCGCCTCCTCGGCACCCAGTGCATCCAGGATAGGGTACGCCACATTGTAATGCAGGCGGGAGAGCGTCGATCCCGAGTCCAGCAGCACGTTGGACTTGCTCTCGCCAAGACTCCAGCTCGTAGAGCCCGCTTGCGTGGTGACACCTACGCTCGCGAGCGTTACGGCGAGCCGGTAGAGACCGCCAGTGCCCATGATCACAGGCAGGGAGCTCAGCCTGCCGATGAACCTGTTGCGATCGACGCCGCCGTAAATGATGGCGCCCGTCGTGGACTCGGAGTGGCGAAGGTCCAGGGAAAAGACGCGGCCGCCAATGAGGCCTTGCTCGGTCATAGAGTGCAGCACCAGGCTGTGCGGCCTCGTGCCATCAAAGCCCTCCTTCAGATCAGGCCCGAGGCCAAAGATGGGCTGGGAGATGCCCGAGCTGCGAGCCGCCACGCCAAACGTCTGGTTCTCTAGCTTGGCGTCGCCGAACCAGAGATCATCAGCATAGTAGCGCAGGACGGCCTCGGTCTTGGTGCGTTCGTCGGACGGATCGCCATACTGTAGCACCTCCTGGCTGAAGGGGCCTATCGCCGGTGTGCTGGAATCGGCAGGATCATACCGCCCATATGTCTCGCAATCGCTGGCCAACTCGCCTCCCCGGGCCTTGTTGCAGTCTGGATTGATCCAGAGCTTGCTGGATCCCGTGTCTACCATAACGGTGACATTCTGTGGTGGGTTGCCGAATCCGACTGACAACGCACGTCCAGGTCAGCGATGCGAACTTCCAGTACTACTGTAACTCTCCTCCCAGAAACCCAAATTGGATGTGTGGCGAGGGGACGGAACTTACTCTCGGCCGAGTACCAAAACTCTTTGTTCTCGAGCATCTGCTCGATAAATTGATCGTCATCACGCCTGAGCCTCAACCTATCTGCCTTCTTGTGCTCAACCGTACCGACGGGCACGGCCAGGTACCCTTTGCCCGCCGCTGCTCGTGGAAAATGTGCTGAAGCGCCTCCCGCCAGCGCCAGCGCCGCGGTAGCGCAAATTGAAAGGGACAACATTACGACAAAGTCGATTTTGTCACCGCCTTGTGCTCATCAAGAAGAAGGGGGCTGGAAAGGAAGAAAAAAAAAGAGCAAGAGGAGAGTGAATCAACAAGAATGAAAAGAACACAAAAAGAATGATGCTGTGCTTCCTTCAGCCATTTGGAAGGGGGATCCTCCTTTGTCTCAGAAGGAAAGCTGCCGACGCGAGCATTCGGGGAGGGATGAGCCAAGCCGACGACGGGCAGCCACAGCTCCGTGCAGCGCGGCTGGCTACACAGCTGGCTGCAGGAGGCTGATCGACAAGTGTCAAATGGAACGACAAAGCCAGGCCGATCAGCGCGAGATTCCATAGACAGCGTCCCCGGCCGTCGAGAATGCGACTCGTTGCTGTTGACCCAGCCACGATTCAACTGAAAGGGAAACTACAGCTAGGGAAAAAAAGAGGGACAGGGTGTTTGGAGCTCAGCCAGCATGCGCCGGATGCTCAGGCCTCGCTTGGTCTCTGCTCTGCCTCGTGAATCCGGTGCTGGCTTGGCAGCTGCCCGTGGCTTGGTGGAAACGACTCATTTCGCAAGTCTATCCTACGTACTGTCCCTGGGTCTCCGTGCTTCCTGCGTGTGGACTGTCTGCATGGATACGGAGCCACGCTTTGATACAAGTAGACGGCAATAGGAGGGAGGCCCTTGAATCGGGTGGCGTTTTCTCCATAGTAGGCGACAAGACAATAGGAAGAGCCGCGTCAACACGGCGATCCTTCGCTGCGCCAAGGGGGGTGGGGGGCGGTGGAGGGTGTCGTTTTTCGAGTTTCGGAACCTGAGCGTGGGATTCGCTTGATTAACGCAGATCTCTATGTCATCTAGGCTTGCATTTAAATGGACCGAGTTCTTCGTTCTGTCATTCTTTACTCTCGGGACCCAAGACATTGGCTTCTCTCATGGACATCGATGCGACCTTGAATTTCAAGGGTTGCTGGCTGCAACAAGGTCGTCCGCACCAACCACCCTCGCGGCCGTGTCCGTAAAATTGAGAGCCATGGAGGAACCAGAAATAGCACTTTGGCTTGACTTGCAAACAAAGAAGCAGTCTCATTTCTCGCTCACGACAGGCAATGCACAATGCAGGGTTAGCCTCACCGCCCTGTCTTTGGTCCAAACGTGGGCCAGGACACGCATTCCAGACATTGATCCGTAGCCTGGACGTATAGATAACCTTTGCTTTCCGAGACAGGAGACGATGCGGACCGGAACGCTACGAGATGACTCGGGCATCACCACCAGGGCAACCTCCCGCCATAAACCTCCGGACGTAAGTTGTATTACAACCAGACGCACGCAACGATGGCGAAACGGAAATGTCATGACTCTGAGATTGGTATGTACATCAATGCGTTGTACATGGTTATCGGTTGTGACACCGTGTAGCTACAGCAACTCTATGATCCTTTTCTTGCTGCCTCTGTTCTATATCGACGCTGCTTCAAAACACTATAGTCGTACAATGTAAAGATTTACCCTCCCCAGAAAGAAAAATCCCCTTTTCAAGCCTTGGTGCCGGTGCCAGACACGAGCAGCATGACGCTGCCGTACTGTCGCTTCACATCCTCCTTGTTGACATCGTGCGTGTCCTCCACCTCACCCCACTGCAGCGTCTGCCAGTCCACCTCGATGCTGGTCGCCTTGGCCGCGTGCTCAATGTTGAAGCCCGCAGGCACGGGGGACACCGAGTTGTTGACAGGTCCGTCGCTCCACTCGGCGACGAACCGCGCCGCGGCGACCAGGCTCTTGCCGGCGAGTACGGCGCGCTCCAGGCCCGCCAGCTCCCACGAGCTGAGACCCATGACCCAGCTCTGCACCACCTCGCGGACGCCGGGTGCCTGCTTGCGCGGCATGAGGCTCTCCCCATCGAGCACGGGCTGGACGGTGACGCCGGGCCACACGTTTGTCGTCAGGTAGGCGATGATGTCCTCGGCGGTCTTCTTCTGCACGTCGCGCAGGGACTCGCCCGCGTCGTTGCGGACATCGTACTCCCCAGCCGGGGGCGCCCAGCACAGGATGGAATCGGTGTCGAGGTACGGGAGCACCGTTCTGGTGATGGCCGCGCGGATCTTGCGGTCTTGCGGCACGTCCGTCACGTCGTCGGCTTCGATGTCGAGGGCTCGGCAGACGAGACTTGTCAGGGGAATCAGGTGCTGCTTTGTCGCTTCCTGAGCCGAGTTGAGCATGTCCCATTCGAGGGCGAGGGCAGTCGCCAGCGTAGGTTTCGAGGCAGGGATCCGAATAATCTCTTTTGTCGAAGGATGCCGAAGAGGTCGTGAGTCGAGGTGAATCTCGAGTTTGCCTATGACAAGAAGAAAAAAAGAACGTCAGCGTTTGGTCTATCCATGTGAGAGGCGCAAAACTGGTAATGCGTACCGTCAACCTCCTTAATGTGCACGTCCTTCCAGAACCTCTTCTTCAGCCCACCACCCTTATTGCTGGACGCGTTCCGAATATCCTTTGCATCCTTCAGCAGCTGAGCCTGCTTCCTCCTACGCTCGACACGGTAGTAGGCGTTGGCAGCCTGCGGGCTAGGAACCTCGGGAGGTGGTCCGGCGCCGACAGCTGGGCCTACGGCGGCCGCCTTCGCGGTGCTCAAGGAAATCGCGCGAGTCGCAGCAGGGCACTGGGCACGGAGCCCAGACGCCAGTCGTACGGGCAATCGGATTGCGACGTTCATTGCGGGCTGTGTGTTTTGTGGATGTGACGAGATGGTTGGAAGTCCTGGCGAAAAGGGTCTGTCGAGGAACGGGCGAAAATGGTTTGGCAAGTGGATCTCGACTAAATGATGTCAGGCGTGGAAGGGCGCTGCGAAGACGATGCTCTTGAGGTGGAATCTTATCCTGAATTGATAAATAATGCAATGAATGATTTCTCAACGACTCATTCTTAGGTGTAAGAGCACTTGCAACCCAGCAGCCTGGTAATTGATGGGTCGTGCACCTAAAAGTCGCGATTCCCAGACGCGATCCCTCAGGTGAAGGAGTCGTGTCTTCAGCGCAAGGTGAGATCGCCCATGACCAAATATCATTTCAAAATGGAGGCGTTCATTGCCATTACGTCTCAAGTCATTCTACCTTTTTGTCAAACAATATTTCCTTTCTGTTCACAGCGAGGGCGGAATCTCCAAGCCCAATTCTGGGGTTCAAGGCAGCTGGTGGGGTGGTGAGCGGTCTGGGTGGCACGCACATGGCACATGGAAGTCACGTGATGCCATCTCCATCCCATCCCTGAGCCTAAAGGACGACGTGGTGCTTCACGTAGCTGGATCGGCCAGACCAGACCTCCCCAAACGACCACGGCCAACCCACCTCGCCAACACAATCGCCGGGCAAGATGAGTTACGGCAAAAAGGACGAGGATGCCGACCTTGGCTTGGTCAAGGTCGACCGCACCCAGGTCTTCCAAGAAGGTACGCAATTGTCGAGCTGCTGCCCCCTCGACCTCCCCCCGCGACAGGTAGCTGACTAGCGGTCCAGCTCGATTGTTCAACAGCTCCCCCATCCAGCCACGCAGATGTCGCATTCTCCTCACCAAGATTGCCCTTCTTCTCTACACCGGCGAGCACTTCCCCACAAACGAAGCCACGACCCTTTTCTTTGGCATCTCGAAGCTCTTCCAGAACAAAGATGCCAGCCTCCGCCAGATGGTTCACCTTGTCATCAAGGAGTTGGCCAACTCCGCCGAAGATATTATCATGGTGACAAGCACGATCATGAAGGATACTGGAGGTGGCACCGATGCAATCTTTCGTCCCAATGCCATCCGTGCCTTGTGCCGCATCATTGACGTGCGTACCCAGCAAGTGGCTGATACCTGCAAGGACGGAAATGCTGACTTGCGTGTGCTTTAGGCGACCACCGTCCAGTCAATTGAGCGTGTCATGAAGACCGCCATCGTCGACAAGAACCCCTCCGTCTCTTCCGCCGCCCTCGTATCTTCGTACCACCTTCTTCCTATCGCCCGCGACGTCGTTCGCAGATGGCAGAGCGAGACTCAGGAGGCTGCGGCCAGCACAAAGTCCTCCGGAGGCTTCTCGCTTGGCTTCTCTTCCTCGAGTTCGCAGGCTCCCATCAACAACTCGACAATGACCCAGTACCATGCCATTGGCCTGCTCTACCAGATGCGATCTCACGACCGTATGGCCCTCGTGAAGATGGTCCAGCAGTTTGGCGCCGCCGGTGCTGTCAAGAGCCCCGCCGCTATCGTCATGCTGGTCCGTCTCGCCGCGCAGCTTGCCGAAGACGATCCTTCCCTGCGCAAGCCCATGATGACGCTGCTCGATGGCTGGCTCCGTCACAAGAGCGAGATGGTCAACTTTGAGGCTGCCAAGGCCATCTGCGACATGCGCGACGTTACTGATGCCGAGGTGACTTCCGCTGTCCACGTTCTGCAGCTCTTCCTTACCTCTCCTCGCGCTGTCACCAAGTTCGCCGCGCTCCGCATCCTCCACAACTTTGCATCCTTTAAGCCGAATGCCGTCAACGTCTGCAACCCCGACATCGAGCTCCTGATCTCGAACAGCAACCGATCGATCGCCACCTTCGCCATCACGACCCTTCTGAAGACCGGTAACGAGGCTAGTGTCGACCGCCTGATGAAGCAGATCTCTGGCTTCATGTCCGAAATCACCGACGAGTTCAAGATTACAATTGTCGAGGCCATCCGCACCCTGTGTCTCAAGTTCCCCAGCAAGCAGGCTGGCATGCTTACTTTCCTGAGCGGCATCCTCCGCGACGAGGGTGGCTACGAGTTCAAGCGTGCTGTGGTGGAGAGCATGTTTGATCTGATCAAGTTTGTCCCTGATTCCAAGGAGGAGGCTCTTGCTCATCTCTGCGAGTTTATCGAGGACTGCGAGTTTACCAAGCTGGCCGTCCGCATTCTGCACCTGATTGGTCTTGAGGGACCCAAGACGCCGCAGCCCACAAAGTACATTCGCTACATTTACAACCGCGTCGTCCTCGAGAACGCTATTGTCCGTGCTGCCGCCGTGACCGCTCTTGCCAAGTTCGGCGTTGGCCAGAGCGACCCGGAGGTGAAGAGCAGTGTCAAGGTTCTGCTGACAAGGTGCTTGGACGACGTGGATGACGAGGTCCGCGACCGTGCTGCCCTGAACCTGAAGCTCATGGGTGAGGAGGATGACAAGATGGCTCTTGACTTTGTGAAGAATGGTAAGTACACATAGTCCACTTTGCAGGCCGGTTACTAACGATTGCGTCGCGCAGAAAATATGTTCTCTCTTCCCTTCTTCGAGCAACAACTTGTCATGTACGTCACATCTGATGATAAGGCAACATGGGAGGAGCCCTTCGACATCTCCAAGATCCCCGTTGTCACCCGCGAGCAGGCCGATGCCGAAGACCGCACCAAGAAGCTCACGGCCACAACCCCCACACTCAAGGCACCAAAGGTCGGTCCTACCAAGGCCGCGCCTACGTCAGGCGCCGAGGCTGCTGCGTCTGCCTCAGCTGCGGCGCAGCGCTACGCCCAGGAGCTCATGCAGATCCCCGAGATGGCAGAGTTTGGCCCCGTGCTCAAGTCCTCGCCCGTCATCGAGCTCACAGAAGCCGAGACTGAGTACGTTGTCACTCTTGTCAAGCACATCTTCAAGGAGCACGTTGTGCTGCAGTACGAGGTCAAGAACACCCTTCCCGACACTGTGTTGGAAAACGTATCCATCTTGGCCACTCCTGCAGACGACGAAGAGCTCGAAGAGATCTTCATCATTCAGTCCGAAAAGCTGGCAACCGACGAGCCAGGCAATGTCTACGTTGCCTTCCAGAAGGTCAACGGCGAGGGCTCCCTCCCCATCACCACATTCTCCAACGTCCTCAAGTTCACTACTAAGGAGGTTGACCCCTCGACTGGCGAGCCAGAGGAGACTGGATATGATGACGAGTACGAGGTATCTGAGTTTGACCTCACTGGGAGCGATTACATTATTCCTACTTTCGCAAGTAACTTTAGCGATCTCTGGGAGAAGATTGGGGCGTCGGGTGAGGAGGCGGAAGAGACTCTGCAACTGAGCAGCATGAAGAGCATAGCAGGTAAGCACCTTGAGTCTCCTACATGTATTATTTCACGACTGATGCTAACAAACTTCACAGAGGCAACCGAGCAGCTGGCCAAGGCTCTGTCACTGCAACCGCTCGAGGGTACCGACGTTCCCGTCAACACGAGCACACATACCCTCAAGCTCCTTGGAAAGAGCGTGGCAGGCGGCAGGGTCGTCGCCACGGTGCGGATGGCATACTCGTCCAAGTCTGGCGTGACGACAAAGATTACGGCGAGGAGCGAAGAGGAAAACGTGGCTGCTTTGGTGATTGCGTCAGTGGCATAAAAGTGAGTCTACTGCTGGCGTTGATGATTAATAACGGTGACCAGGGCCGAGAAAGCCTTTGGTTTCTGGCAATAAAGATTACGAGCTCTTATTATGCTTGCACTGTGTATTGGTTTTCCCCGTCCAGAGATCGATGCTAGATTCACCAAGATCTTGAGACCAAGTGAGATTGTGCATTGTCTTTCGCCACCAGGCTAAAACCTTGACGAGGAACATTGCTCGTGGATTGCCAACCATCCCAAAGCCTGCTGACCCTGTCATCAACTAATCTCACATCCATCGCTTGTTTTCTCTTTCTCTTGACATGCATTTGCAAGGCGTCATCTCTGAAACACGGGAACTGGACGAAGCACACTGAAGCCTCAATAAAGATTGAGACAAGACCTTGCTCATCGAAATGAGATGCGCCTTCATGCCATGCATCGTGTTCGGTTGTACGTCCAGTCCGCACAGTGCTCGATGGCGGCCCGGAGGAAGGCTAACTTTGACTGACACCCCCTCAATTGGCTAACACGGCGAAGAAAGGCGAGACGAACCCACTCCCTCACACAGACTTTTATGAAAACATCATCATGTGAATAATCTCGCTATATTAGTACGGCCAGATACTGTATTGCTTGCGCTTCATTAACAATTACGAACTGCGGTCAACTATGTGTAGCTTAGGCTGTGGTACCATGCGCAGAACTGTCCTTCTCAAGCCCCTAATTTGTCCGGCTTGTCCTCTTGCTCAGCCTCGACGTTGATGGGGTTCCCTTTATCTCCGGCAGCGGCTTTGTCGGTGACATCTTCCTCCGTCTTCTGTCTCTTATTGGCCGAAAAGGGGTTCATGGAGAGCGAGGAGACGGCGTCGGGCATCTTGGGCATGGATGGAAGCTGCACCTGCGGCATGTTGGGCACTTTGTTGGGCCACCAGCCTTTGGCTTCGGCGCCGGCCGCCTGTGCGATCCCAAAGAGATGCTGAACATATGTGCGCTTTGCGTTCTGATTACCCTCGGCACCTTCGCCAGCGGTGTCGACGTCGTCGGTGCTGGCGTCGGCAAGGAGATCGCCATCACTGCCTGGCAGGGGGACCAAGGTCGCTGCGGCTGCGATATCAATAGGAGACTCATCAGGAAGGTCGAGAGTTCCGTCCTCGGCTGCAGCGTTCTTCTCTGATTCTGACTCTGGAGCCTCCTCGGTCGTCTGACCCTGAGACAGAATCTTTTCGACTTCCTGGCCCTGATCGAGCTCTTCAGGATTCTTCTCTTGGAACTTAGGATCATCCTCGATGGGATCATCGCTCATGAACCACTTTTTGACGAGATTAGCCGACGAGTCGACCATATCCTCGTAGTGTGCATTCTTGCTTGGTTTGAACATGTTCATGTGCGCCTGGATCTCATCGTCGGCATCCGGCATCACGTTCCGGGTGAAGAAAGCATGTGTCGAATGATCCGCTTCGGGGACGGCGCAGAAGGTCCTTTCGGGGACAAAGTAACCGCCACTCCAATATCCGTTCTCACCGAGCGAGCAATATGTGTCATGAATGCCAACACCCTTGAGGGCGCCCAAGCGCTCTAGGCGCCGGTTCATTTCTTCCTGCTTGAGAAGAGCGCCCACAAAAGTGAAATGGTCGGAAAGCCAAGCGAACGACTTGCCAACATTGCCGCGGTTGATATAGGCCAGACCTTGGCCCAGTGCATCCATGCTTGAGCGGTACCCTTGAGCGAGGGAATCCTTGTTCATGTTGCGGACACTCTGTACGCCCTTCTTGATCGATGCACGATGCTGGTAGGCGAGTACACCGCCGGCAGCAATGGCGCCGACTGTGCCCGTGCGGACAGCAATCAGCTGCCATGCGGTCCATTGAGGACCACGGCTGCGAGGAGCCGAAGGAACGGTAGAGGATACAGCCGTGCGCGACCCTAATCTGCTCAAAGTGGAAGGCGCGGCGGCTGACAAGGCTGTCATGGCATTGAATACGCCTTGCACTTTTGAATAGTTGGAGAAGGCTCCGTACACAAACATCGAGCGCGCGAGGCCGTTGTAGGGGGTATCGAAGGTAAGCAGCCCCTGGATCAGAGGGAATAGGACCCGGTTGGTATCAGGGTTGGCGGCACGTTCGTTCAAGGCGAGGAAGAGACTATCAGCAGCGACAAAGCCACTGCATTATCGCGAGACATGACGAGTCAGCGGACAAGATGGTCTTGGCTCGACAAACGATGAACGGCTGAACTTACCCCATGGAATGTGCGACCACGATCACGCCCACTTTGTTGTCACTTGGGGGCCATGGAGTCTCGCATATCTCCCGGCGCTCGTTGAGCACTTCTTGCTTGAGCCTGAAGAAAGATGGCGGTGAGCAGGGTAATTTCAATGTTTGATGCAGGCTTTTGTGGATTAGATGGACGGGAATGACAATGCGTACCACTCAAGGAAAGCTTCGGAAGCCTGTGCGAGCTCTCCCCTGGTCTCGTATTGGGGGTACACGGTGGACTTGACTTTATGATCGGGCAGCTGCTTTGCGACCTGGCGACGAAGGTCCTAGGCATGGCAATAATGTGAGATGATGTGATCTTGAAGTACTTTTGCGATCCGAAGAAAGCTTACATCGGGAAACTCTTGAAAAGAGCCGTCGTGACCCTTTGAATAAGTTAGTGAAAAGCTTATGAAAGTTGAGGTTAGATGTGACCAACCTTGAAACCGTGCACAAAGGCAAGTAACAGCGTTCGCGACATGTTGTGAGCAAGTCGCAGGAGCTGCGATAGCGATGCGAGCGGTTGTCGATCAGATAAGTAGTTCTGTGACGATGTGCTTTCGCAGATCAAAAGCCGTAAATCTCCAGATTATCGATCGGCTATTACACACAAATATCTGTTAATCTTCAAAATAGTCTGAAAGTGAACGATACCGTCGTAAAACGAAGGCTAGAAATCAAAGTGGCATTATCAGGAGGCAAATGAGTGCAAGTGCAGAACTGGAGTGATTTGCATCGGAAAGACGTCAGAGGAACGGGAAATCAAGAATAGGCAACATCAACCAGCTAGTCAGCCACACACATCAGTATCTTATGGCTGCAAGCACGTGGTGAGCGATGCAGTCGAATCGAGCTATATCTGGAATCATGAGGGGCGGCAGATACGTAATCCCGAAGGGAACGAACGTACATACAAGTATGTACGTCGATGGGGGATCTCATCATGCTTGTTCGGTTTGCCTTCCGTTAGCGCTGCCAAGTTTCCAACTTTTTGGCTCTTTTGCGCTCTGCAATCAATTAAGATGTGGCGAATCCTGCGAGTAAAAGCAGCTCTTCTGACCTTTTTTTGTTCACTTGCAGTGCACAAGCAGGGAGAAGAGAGCTGCTAGACAAATTGATGTGAACAGAAAAGTAGACAAACTGAAAGAGGTCTTGAATAAGAAGAAACACAATAGATAAAAAAAGGTAAAATTGACGAATTTTCGTCAAAATGATAGTCTGGTCAGTATGAGGGTCGAACTCATGACCTTCGCATTACTTGATATTCGAGGATAGAATATTAGTACGACGCTCTAACCAACTGAGCTAACCGACCAGTTGTTTGTAGTTGGCGAAAACGCGGTCATTGATAATAATATACGTAAAGCGATGCTGTCCTTGCAGCAAGAGCCTTTTTATCTAAGTACGGAAGTATCCGATGCAGCTATTAGTGAGGTCCAAAATGCGCTGTTATTATAATGTCACAAATGGCTTCGGCGGATTCAGTTGGAGGTTGTCCCAAA
Organism: Parasarocladium wereldwijsianum; assembly: GCA_036250105.1. Lineage (NCBI taxonomy): Eukaryota > Fungi > Ascomycota > Sordariomycetes > Hypocreales > Sarocladiaceae > Parasarocladium > Parasarocladium wereldwijsianum. The sequence continues at coordinate 43,487 of JAXOUE010000022.1, read as the reverse complement.
TGGGGGCTGGACGATGCCGGTGTCGTATGGACAGCCGCGAGTGCACATATCACTATGGTCTCAACCCGAACATCCTCTCGCAGTCACAAAAAGTCCCGGATGCTCGAAATGCGAGGAACGTGCCGTAGACTTTCGCAATGAGCGAAAATGTTATTAGTGGCGCTCATGTTGGTCTGGCCGAGTCCATTTTGATGTCCATGCTGGGGCAAGGCCAAGCGAAATGAGCGTTGTTCCCAGCTCTCGCCGACAACGTCCATCCACTGTACACTCTTACTGGATATTATAGCATAATGAAGCTGCATAATGAAGCTGCAAGATGAGAGTTTTGCCCGATGTAGCATGTGGCCGTAACTTCCTCCTCTTAGTCAGGGGATGGGATTCCTCGCAGCTTTTTGAAGAAATGAGAAGGAGGAATGACAGGCGGGCCTCAGTGACGACGGCATGAGTTCTAGGGCAAATACCTGCCCAAACTGGCAAGGCTTGACGCTGTTTCTTGTATGAAATGATTACCGTGTCGCGTCTCATGTAAGGTTGCAACAAGAGAAGAGTTGTATTGGAGGCGTAGCATCGCATATAAGACGGACCGAACGAGGTATGATAATAATAGTCACCAATGGATGATTGCTCTGTTTGTCGAGGCTTGATTTGGTCAGCTCAGAGGAAATCTGACAGCCACATCCAGGGTTAGGGTACGCCACGCAGATGAAACATGCTAAAAGTGATGGGGGAAATTGGGCAGACTGGGTAGAGTAAGGCCGGTATGGAAGCTGGTGACGGCTCACAAGACTGTCTGGCGGGATTGAGGAAAGGACGCTCTGACTCGTCAATAGAGGAAACTAGATGCTCTAGTCTCCGAAACTGATGTATTGTACCTGTATTTGCTAAGGTTTCTGATTCAAAGCAAGCTTCCAACAGGTAAGAACATTGTGCTCTTGCGAAACATGCTGTTTGTACTCAGCCCTGATGTCGTCATTTCGTGAAGCTGGGGTACTCGTCAAGCTGGACCGCTGACGCTGCTGACTGAAATGGATCGACAGACTGCAAATGAAAGGGCAGTGTGAGCGCCCAAGTCCATGTCAATGCGGTGATGAAGGGCAAAAACTGTGCTATCTCGTGGGAAAAGGGGGTATGGGGGGGAGGAGGCGCCAGCACGCGTTTGGTCGCTCGCCATGCACAGTACTCACGAAAATGATACGTGACCAAGACAAGGCGAGCTGGGTCAATTCCTGGTACCTGGCGGGTAGGTGAGCTAGCGCGGGTGAATGGATCACAGATGGGACCAACCCCCCTTTCTCCCCCTGCCGCGTGCTGCTGTAGCTGGTCTCTGCGCGCTCTGCGTGCTCTGTGCCCTGCTTGCCCTGCGTGCTGCAGGGAATCCCGTAACCCCTATTTTGGGTGTATGCAGATGGCGCTGCAATTGGTTGGCTCGTCCATCTGCACTTTGGACGCATGATCAAAGCGACTGTGCTCGCTCGCTGCGAACTGGAAGGGCTGGTATCCGGATCCTAGCAGCGATGATGTGCAGTTCTCACCAGCAAAATGGGTGGCCGCAATTCTTAGCCTAGCAGCTTACTGTCTCTGAGCTGTCGCAGGTGTCTTGTTTCTCCAGGCTCGCATACCTAGACCTACCCAGTCTGTTGGCAGGACGAGACACGGCTGGCATCACACAGTGCGTAAATCCCACCTCCACCCCACCAGTACAGTGCGCAAGTGGAGTTCCAGCCCCCTCGGCCGGCCAGTCGTCCATTCCAGAAAAGGGACCTCTCGTAGGCCAGCCGTCCGATCCATCGTCCACATTGTGTCAACCACCATATTTTTTCCCGCGACGTCTGTCACTGGGCCTGCTCTGCCGCTCCATTTGCTCGATGCTTGATCCGTCTCGCGCCCAGCCATCTTCCTTTGCGCTTCGCGACGCCGCTTCTGTCCGTTCTTCCTGAAGCTTTGCCTTCGCAGCTCGCTCCTCGTTGCGCCACCTTGCACCTCGCCTGGCCCCCTTCTCATTCAACTCACGAGCCACCAAACGACAGCGACATTGGTGTTTTCTTACACAGACGACGTCTTACCTCACTCCTACCTGTTACGTCTCCACCGCCAACCTGTTCAACCGGCTTCAATCGCTGTCCTGCCATTCATCTTGAAACGCCATCGATTAATCCTAGAGCGCAACGAATTCAGTCGACTTTGGGCCTTCCGCCGGTGATCGGCTTCATCACCCAACATGGCTTTCCTCTTCAAAAGGGAGAAGAAAAGTCAGGACCGGGGTCTGGCCAGTCGAGAAGGACAGTCCGGGTCCCAGGGTTCAATACAGAGTGCAGGAAGTCGGCCACCGAGGGAAGAAAAGGGACATCGTGGTACCCCGACCGGCAGCGTTACTTCGATAGATCCTGAAGCAGCCCCTGAGAGCCCGGCCCAGGGCGATGCACATGCCAACCACGGTCGCCGTGGCGGCAGCAACAATGAGAACTCATATTCTAACGACCTTCCCGTGAGTTTTCACTCGTTGCGCATTCTTGCTGGACCAACAGCTCGAAAGCATCCTTCAAGCTACCCAACCGCGCACCATTCACTGACTTGCCTGGCCGCAGCTGCGACAACAGGCACAACAACAGCAACAGCAGCAACAAGCCCCGGCGAACCCCAATGCGTCTCTCTATCCGTGGTCGCAGCGAAGACTGACCTACACCTCCTCACACCCGAGTCCGTTCCCCAGATATGGCGCCGCCGTTAACTCGGTTTCCTCTAAAGAGGGTGATATCTACATGATGGGTGGCCTCATCAACAGCAGTACCGTTAAGGGCGATTTGTGGATGATCGAGGCTGGTGGTAACATGGCTTGCTATCCCCTTGCTACAACGTCCGAGGGCCCGGGTCCCAGAGTCGGTCATGCGAGTTTGCTGGTTGGCAACGCGTTTATCGTATATGGAGGCGATACCAAGATTGAGGATTCAGATGCCCTTGACGAAACTCTCTACCTCCTCAATACTTGTGAGTTCTCTCCCAAGAGCGCTGGCGAAATCATGTTCCCGTTTGCTGACGCATGGCACAGCCACTAGACATTGGTCTCGCGCTCTGCCAGCTGGGCCTCGTCCTTCTGGTCGATACGGTCATTCTCTGAACATCTTGGGTTCCAAGATCTACATCTTTGGTGGACAGGTTGAGGGTTACTTCATGAACGACCTTTCTGCATTCGATTTGAATCAGCTGCAGCAACCCAATAACCGGTGGGAAATTCTCCAAACCGGCGATTCTGGAGCCAAGATGCCCGCAGCGCGAACCAACCATTCCATGATCACGTTCAACGACAAGATGTACCTGTAAGTACCAACAAAAACGGCCATCCCAAGTGTCGTAGTGTACTCACAAGAAGTAGTTTCGGAGGCACAAATGGCTTTCAATGGTTCAACGACGTTTGGTGTTACGACCCTGCTGTGAACAAATGGACGCAGCTGGACTGTATTGGCTACATCCCTGCGCCCCGCGAAGGTCACGCTGCCTGCCTTGTGGAAGACGTTATGTACGTTTTCGGTGGTCGAACTGAGGAAGGCACTGATCTCGGCGATCTTGCTGCGTTCCGCATATCCTCGCGTCGCTGGTATACCTTCCAAAATATGGGTCCGTCACCGTCACCGCGTTCTGGTCACAGCATGACCAGTGTCGGAAGATCGGTCTTCGTGATGGGAGGTGAGCCGAGCTCGGCAACCACCACTGTCAGCGACCTCGGTCTTTGCTACGTTCTGGACACGAGCAAGATCCGCTATCCAGCCGATCCTGCGCAAAAGGGACGACGACCAAGCCAAGAAGGGACGACGAACGGCGTGCCTCCGCGACAGACACCTTCGAGAGATGGCTCGAATGGCCCGGAGGGACGACGAATTATGGCGGCACCAAATGGTCACCGATCTCCGTCCGTTGGGACGGATCCCACTGCACCGGGTGGGCGCTTGCCCAGAGCGTCGCCCAGTCCGGCTGGTCCACCGCCTTCGGGGCCCGTGCCTACAAAGCCTTCGGGAGACCCTTCTGCCATGGCCCGTGTGCGCACAGCATCGAGTGAACGCTCTACCAGTTCTCCGGGTGGGTACAACACAGCTGCGCAACCACCCCTCGCACGTGAGGTGATCCCCGAAGATGAGGACACTGATGAGTTTGCGCACCAAGCCCCGTCTCAGCAACCCCAAGCTCAGCGTTCGCCTCAGGTTGCATCGACTGACGCCGGCATGATGGACACGAGCAAGCCAAGCCAGCAGCCTCAGCATCAGGCACCTCAGTCTCCGCAAAATCAGCAGCCACCACGGGCTGCAAGATCTCAAGGCTCTTTAGACAATTCGTCCGAGATCAAGGCTGCCGCGCAGCGGCCTGCCTCACCACCCCCACCGGCCAGGCAACCCAGCAACCCGCTCAATAGACGATCGTCAGGCCGCAATTCGCAAACGGTGGCTCTGCTCAAAGAGCTTGACTCGTCGCGCAATCGCAACGCTTGGTATGCTTCTGAGTTGGAGCTAGCTCGCAAGGCTGGTTACGTCTCTAATGGGCACTCCACGGCATCGCTGGATAACAAAGCTATGGAGACTTTTGATGATGAAGATCGTCCGCTCGTCGAGGCGCTCTTAGCCATGCGTACTGAGCTGGCTAACGTGCAGAGTGCTGTCGACAAGCAGGCGATCCTTGCCTCCAAACAGATCGCCGAGGCTGAGAAGCAGCGAGATGCAGCCATTCAAGAAGCAGTTTACGCGAAAGCAAAGGCGGCGGCCGCAGCAAATGGCAACATGTCTGAAGGCTTGGACCAAACCGATGTCGAGGCTAGGTTGGACGATACGAATAGAAAGCTGGCAACTGCACTACACATTCAAAAGGATCTTCAGTCCCGATTAGATGTGGCCCGATCATCATTCGAATCTGAGAAGAGGGCGAGACAGCTTGCAGATGATACTGCTAGTGCAACCCAGAAACGCATTGAAGACCTCGAGGCGTACAAGCAGCATACCTCTTCAGAGGTCGAACGTCTCAAGTCAGAGCTGCACCTTGCTCAACGTGAAGCCCGCGAGTACTCGATTCAAAGTGCGGAGGCAGTCGCCGCCCTGGAGATGCTGAGGGTGGAAAAGGACGAGTTTGCGAGCAAGTACCACGAAGTTGTCGGATCTTCCAAGGACCATGATGACACTTTTGAGTCTTTGCGTGCTGCACTCGTTGCATCGCAGGATGCACGAACGCACATGCAGACAAAGCTCGAAGAAGAGCGCAGTCTGCGTGAGTCAGCAGAGGCCAAGCTGAACAAGCTCAAGACTGAACACGAGACGCTTTCGTCAGAGCTGGTAGCCGTGTCGCAGCGCCTCCGTGATGCTGAGGAGGTGGCTGAGAAGCACGCGACAGAGGCACGCACGCATCGTGAGGCTGTTCTCTCCGGTCTGAATAAGATCACCACGAGAGACCTGTCGAAGACCAACAGCGCCGATTCCGAGCGCGTTGTCGCCCTGCAGAACCAGATCAAGAACGCCAACGAGCTTGTGAAGAAGTACCAGGAGGAAGCCGATCTCGCCGCGGACAGGCTGCGCAGCGCAGAGGAGCGCATCGCTGGACTTGAACAGTACCAGGAGCAAAGCAGCCGCGATGGAGTCAGCATCCGCAGACAGCTGCAGAGTGCTCTGCGCGAGACACAGAGCCTGCAGGCCGCGAACACGGAGCTCAAGAACCAACTCTCTTCGCAGCAACTCGAGACCAATGCCATGACAGTTCAGCACACTGCGCTCAAGAACATCCTGAGCGAGCGAGGTATCAGTCCTACCAGCTCGGTCAAGCAAAGAGGATATGGAAGTCCTGGACTCAGCTCACCGGACTTGAACCGTGTGCGCGAACTCGAGACCCAGCTGGCGAACGCCGAGGCCGTGAACGAGGAGGCCAAGCAGACGTACGCCATCCAGGCTCAGGAAGCTGACTCTCAGTACCGCGAGAAGCTTTCGCAGCTTGAAAGCGACTATCAGTCCGCGGTGCACTATGTCAAAGGCACCGAGAAGATGCTGAAGCAGCTCAAGGACCAGCTCGCTCGCTACAAGTCAGACAACGCCAAGCTCAAAACGGACATGCTCGACTTGGAAGACCGTATGAACGCTGATAGCGAGAAGGGTGCGGATGCTGCCAGCTGGGAAAGCGAGAGGAGCGCCCTACAAATGAAGGTCACGCAGCTCGAGGACGAGATTGCCGGTGCTCGCTACGAGATGCAGAAGAAGCTCGATGCCCTTTCAGAGGAGCTCGAGTCGAGCCGACAGGAGAGCTCTGAGGCGGTCCGTAAGCTGAACAACCACAAGAAGGACCTCGAGCAGCTGCAGTCGGAGAATGCACTCCTTGAGCAGCGCGCTGCGGATGCCGAGCAGAAGGTCTCTCTCCTCCTTGATCAAGTCGAGAACTCAGTCGATAACTACCGGAGGCAAAGCCGTCAATCTGCGCCGGCGCCGGCCGATGGCAGTACCGTGGGCGGTACGAATGGCCGTGAAGGCTACGGCCACGCCCGCCAGGAATCATCCGATGCTGGTAGTCTCTACGGGGCCAACGGGAACGGCAATGCGGTCGACAACCGTAACAGTGCAGCGCTCGACAACCTCGCGAGCGAGCTGGAAACGCTCAGGAGCCATTGGGAGGCGACCAACAAAAACTACCGACTGAGCACAAACTTTGACTATGACCACAACGCCGTGAAAGAGAAGGACACGGCCGGCGCCAATGGCCTGAGCGAGAGTCTTGCCGACTGGAGGAAGAGGCTGGACACGGATGACGCTCCGGCCGACCCAGCACGTGCAACCTGAAAATCTTTCTCGTGTCTCATTCTTCTTCTCTTTTTTTCAGCCAACACCATTTCACGACGGACGCATTTCATCCTAACGTTGAACGCTACGCTTTTTACACTTTTATACCCCAATCATGTTGTGTTTCGTTCTGCCGAGCAACTTGATGGAACAGTCTGCGATTTTTTGTGATCTTCTTTCCAGAACTTTGGTCTCTTCGTGGTTCTCCTTTCAGAACCAGTGTTTTCAGACTTCTTACTTCGTCTTATCATGATCTGGCGATATGAATACTGGGGGTTCACGGGCACCTTTGCTCTGGGTCCGTTTCTTCGTACACGCTTCCGTTATGTTGTTCTCGTATCCCGCGCTTCTTCCTTTCAGTGGGACAGGGTGTAATGTTTATTTCACGCTGGCGCTCATCCCGGTTGTCCCGGTGAAAGCGCTTTATTTTTTCCTCGCACGTCTTCCATCCTGGATTCCGCTTTTGCTTTCCTTGTTTTCTGCTTCTCTTCGACGCCGATCGGGTGCCCTGTTTTTTATGTGAGTCCGATGGCAGATGTGCCACAGTTGGTTTATTGTACTTATGATGTCTTTTGCCGCTGCCCAACGCTGTTTTCTCGGGAATGGTACAGCTGGCGAACCATACTGAGGAAACGTCGAATGTATACGTATGGATGGGAGAGGTGTCTTATTTCAAAGGAGAGGAGAGGTAGCAAATATGATGCGAATCGCGGAAGCAGAAACGAACGGGTGCCACACATTTTACTTGATGAACGGTGCTTATCACGAACTTGTCACGTGGGGAACATACGCATTGTTTTGACCACAGTGATGGGATCTTCTTGACTTTCGTGTGACGTCCAGTGTGCTGCATGAGGCCGACATTCATGTCGAGGCCTACAGGATTGAAACAGCATGGCTCTCTGCCTGCATATGCAACGCGGAGATTACGAGCTGCCCGACTTTAACTTCTGGCAGAGTGCAACAGGCCCGACATTGCTTGTTTTTCAATGTCTTTTCTGGACATATCTTGTTAGTCGCGTGATGGGAGGAGGGTTGTGACATTGTAACACCCAAAGCTTCTCAGTACGAGCTCTGCTGCGCAAATATGCACCAAGGTTACAGGTACCTGTGCAGATGGGGAGCACGTACCGGCTCGCCCCGTTGAATAAGGCTGCTTGGCGAGTCCGGCTGTCCCTCTCCACAGTGCCTCTCTGTCACGGTATTGGCACTGTACACCCGCAGCCAACAGTAATAGCAGTAGCCCCCTGATGGATAGTCTATGCGTCCAGATTCGGCACAAGGCGATGCCTGCCCCGTCCCCGTCCGTCTTCATCTAGGCAGTAGGCTATTCCCAGCGTGGGCCGTCCCTCCAGCCAAAGTGCCTTTTGTCGCCTCCCCCTCCAATATCCATCTTCCCAATCCTCCCAAAAACCTCCCACCATCTTCGCATCCTGTCGCGCGCCCAGCCCAGCCCAGCCCAGATCCCGAACCCATCCAGCCGCAAGGAAGAACCTTATAGGAGGCTGCCCGCCATGGACTTCACCTCCCAGTACCAGCAATTCGCCGGCGGCCAGACCTACGGCAACTTCATGCCTGTCGCTCCCCTTACGCCCTCGCACTCCCACTCTGCCAACTCGGATGACTTCAACACCTCCCCGCCTGTGAGTACTTGCAGTAGTGCATCACCTGATCTGAGCATGACACATTCTGCCACCCCCTCTGGTCGTTGAGATGGACAGCATCGCTGACCACTATAGCAAAACACCTTTGACAACGCCATCCATCCCGGCGGTGCTTTCCAACCACTTGACTATCAACAGGCTGCCTTCAGTGCGCCTCAGCAGACACAGCAGCATCCCGGCTACATCGGCCCCCCGACACCCCCGAACCAGGGTCTCTTTGGCAACCAGCAGCACGTTTCCCAACCACAGAACCAATCGCTCTTCCCTCCACAGCATCAGCAGCACCAGCAACACGCACAATCACAGCGACACTCGCCTCTCAGCAGCGCCGCCAGCAATGGACCCAACGACGCTCTGACCAAGGTTGAGCCTTATGCCGACGACAGGCCAGCAAACGGCAGCAACGGGAGCGACGAGGATGAGAATTCCACACCTGCCCAGTCACGGAGGAAGGCGCAGAACCGCGCGGCGTGAGTTACCTGCCATTGCTCTATTTTTCGTGTTTGGGCCAAAAGGACAGAAAGATCTGACATGAGAGGACGAAACAGACAACGGGCTTTCCGCGAGCGAAAGGAGAAGCACGTCAAAGATCTCGAAGCAAAGCTCGCAGACCTCGAGTCCGCACGGCAGAACGCCACCGACGAGAACGCGCGACTCAAGGCCGAGATGCAGAAAATGGCCACCGAGAACGAGATCCTCCGCGCCACCGGCGGCACCGCGCGGTCTCCTGAACCTTTATCCACCGAGCCGATGACATACCAGCCAAACGACTTTTACCACGGGCTCCTGCGTGGGCACAACAACAAGACCCCCTCCCACCGCATCGTCACATCGGATGACGGCGAGAAGCTCTTTGGCGCTGCGGCCACCTGGGAATATATCATCAATCACGAGGCGTACAAGCGTGGGATGGTCAACATTGGAGACGTGAGCGAGAATCTGAATCATCGCGCAAAGTGCGACGGGCAGGGGCCGGTGTTTGCCGAGAGTACGATCCTGGATGCCATCCAGCGGAGCGTGACCAGTGGGTCGGATGATCTTCTTTGATATATCGATGAGATAGCCTGGGTGTTCTTTTTTTATCTGCTGTTGGCAGGCCGTTGGCAGGGCCCGTTTGGGTTGCAGTGGCGTTTTGATATTGGGGAGCGGTGCGTGCGTGCGTATGTTCACGAGGACGGGAAAAGGGCAAGGTCTCCTCTGCTTGAGGAAAAGGGGGCGCAGGCGGCGTTGGTTTTTTTTTTTTTTTTTCTCGTCTTTCTTTGTTGTTATTTCAAGGCAGGCACAAGGCCCTACGCTAGGCCGGGCGATACCAGAAGTTATTGCATTTGGCTTTGACCACTCTGCTCTTGATGGGCATTACGAGGCTTTGAGAGCCGTTGGGATCGTCTTTTGTCGGCCGCGTACGCGCATGCGCATGCGCATTACAGGATATATTTGATGCGAGAATGACGGCACAGAATAAATGAGATACGTTTTCCTATCCGTTGGTGATCAAGAGCCTATGGAGAATACAAGAGTGCAAGATTTAAAAGACGTTCAAGACGAAATACCGCCAAAAAAAAAAAAGTGAATATCTAATCGTGAACACAACTCAAATTGCCTCCGTAAAAGTCGTCCCAGCCCCCATTCATCCATCCCCCTTGCCGACAATTACGAGCTGTTTTGCGAAGCTATACATGCCATCATGACGATCATTAAGTTTCCCAGAGCTTAATTCAAAAACCCGCGCGCTACGGAATGCGTCGTTGTGAAAATCAATGCGACTCTGACCCCTTACCCGTCCCCTTCCCCTCTTCTTTGTCGTTGCTCGAAGCATTCCAATTATCTCCCTGCTTCACCCCGTCACTGTTCATGCTTCTTTTTCCTTGTGTCCCCCGCAGGCGCCTTCCGTGCAGATAAATTACTGCGTCTTCTTAGTGCCATCGGGATTCTTGGGGTGCTTGATGGTCAGGCACCAGATATCAAGGTAGTCGCAGATGGTGACGATGACGTCGACGACAAAGCTGCCGTATACGCCGATGGCGCAGCCGAGCATAAGGAACATGTAGGCGACCTGGTACACGTCGTCGCCCAGCGCGCTGGGCCATCCGACGCCGATGTGGCGCTGGAGCACGGGGCCGAGGGCGTCGACGACGCCGATGGCGAGGGGCAGGGCGAGGACGTTGTCGTAGGGGAAGGGCAGCTTGACGAGGTGGGCGGTGATCATACGGCCGACGGAGTAGGCGTTTACGATGCCGGCAAAGAGCACAAAGGGGACGAGGTGGCCGCGGAGGATGTTGGGGTGGAGGTAGAGGTAGGCGGGGATGAGGGTCCAGACGCCAAAGAAGGGTAGGAGGCCGAGGAGAGCGCCGCGGGAGCGGTCGCCGCGCGCGCGGCGGGCCTTGATGACGTTGCGGGCGGACTCGACGGTGTTGTAGACCATGACGACGGCGCCCTGAATAATGTACCACTGCGTAAACGAAAACTCGTAGAGCGCGTCCGGGAGGGGGCCCTGGGGTACGCCAAAGACGCGGAGCATCGACTGCTGCCAGAAGGAGGCGCCGCCCATGTACCCCGTAACGGCGTACACGAAAACAAGGATGAGGACGCCCTCGACGGGCCCGTTGACGATGCCGAGGGTGAGTGTTTTCGTGTGGTACTCATCCCACGTCTGCACGTAAAACGTAAGCAGGCTGGCAAACAGCGTCATGACGGTCATCCACCCCTGGCCCATGTTCTGGCTGGCCGCAAAGATGAGCACCTCGAGACTCGTGTTGAGCGCATCGACGCCGTGGTCAAACAGCTCGCCCAGCGGGCCGCTCTGGCCCGTCCGCCGCGCCTGGGATCCGTCGACCGCGTCAAAGGTCTGGTAGAGGAACAATCCGACGGCCCACGAGTAGTAGACCCAGGCGGGGCAGTCCTGGTCGAGCGTGGGGTTGTACCACAGCAGGGTGAGGCAGTTTGCGATGATAAACGAAAAGCCCGAGAGGGTGATGAGGTTGGGCGCCATGCTGAGGGGGAAGCATTTTATGACAAAGTTGGTGTAGAAGGGCTTGAGGATGTATTTCGAGACGAGAGAGTGGTCGACACCCGAGTACTTGTACTCCTTGAGGGAGGGAAGCTCCCTTTGGCGAACGTAGACCATCTTGGCAGCTGGAAGCGCAAGCTGCTTCTCTGTTTTGTTCTTGTTGTTCTCTCTATCGTATCGAGGATCTTTGCGAGGTAGTGGGCGTGGGGCGCGTCGTCGAAACGCGGTGGGCTCGACAGGCGCGTGCGAATGCCGAAAACCAGGCGATCTGCAAGAGACAAACGAAAAAGAAGGAAGAAAAAAAGTTCAAGGTCCACGAGCAGCACGCAAAACGTCAACAGTTGAGGCAGCTGACGATAGTCTCACGAGAGGTGTAGAAAAAAGAGGGCAAAAGAAAACAGCTCGTCACTGGGGGTCCACGTTGTGGAGAAAACGGCGAAAAATGGCTGGGCAAGCATTGGCACTAGAACAGGGATGGAGAACTCAATCACACGTCATTGCATTGTCCGCCCTCAACGCGTCGAGTTGAGCTTGGGCGGGGCGCGCTGGCGTTCACCATTCCAGGGTCCAATGGCAGGGCTGCCGCTGGATTTGGTGAATCACGCGTTGGCAGCACCAGACTCGATCTACCTTTCTGTCCTCGTGCTCTCACCAGTCGTCACGAGATTGCGAGCTTTGACGCATCGTCAGTGTCATAGCTTGATCTACATGTATAGTGATACCCCAGTCGAGAGAACCGCCCCGTTGACACCAAGACCTTCGACGCTCTTGCGAGGGCTTTGGAGTTGCAGGCAGTTCAGTGCCCAAGACCATCATATTTATCCTTCGCCGCAAGTTGAACTGATTCTATTCATTGTTTCTTACAAGCCCCCACGCCCACGGACACACAACCTGAAGGCAGAAACATCCATCACCAGTCCTGCGGGAGACAAGGTCTCTCAGAATCAACTGTAACATCACAAGAATCAGAGGAGTGACTCGCCAGCTTGGCCTCGGGATTTCCTACAGCCAATTTTACCGACTTCGCGACTTGCACCTTTTGCCAATATCAAAACCAATCTCTGAACTTGATTCGAGTTCTCTTGTGCAATACCAAAATACCATAGCTAGTGAGCCTTCCAAGGGCAACTTTTCCTTTAAGAGAGCCGCAATGCCTTGACCTAAGATACCATGACTACCAATATCATCCCATCTTGTACAAAAACGCCGTCCAACTGCTATCAGGTAGCTCAAGAAACCATTCTGAATTAGAGAAGAGAACAACAAACACAAGAAGAACGAAAAGCAAGGAAGAAAAATCAGAGTACTTCCCAATGATAAAACAAATCCCATGACACAAGTACCCTTTGCTTTATGTCTCTCTGGTGCCTTCCTCTGCGTGGGGATTGCTCGGCATCCCAGAAGCTCCCCAAAGTGAGCGATTGCCCTCAGGCGACGGATCGATGAGACATAGATCGGGCTTGGACCACTGTGTTCGGAAATCGGGCGTCTCCAAGGTTGCCAGAGCCAGCTCAAGCAGAGGCTTTGCGTGCACAGACGTTGGAAGACTGTTGGCCTCCTCGATTGAGAGTTTCTCCATCATCTTATGAGTGGTGATAGGTCGGCCATCGCCAATCGCGCCGTAAGATGAAATTTTGTCTTCGTTTGACTTGCCAATATTGTAGACAAGTGCGTCGCCACTCTTCCAGAGTCGCTCCAGAGCCTGAGAACGATGGGAGAATGGATCGTACTGTCCACTGGAGTACTGAGGCGCACTGTCGATCCACCGTTGATTGCGCGGCAACCCAGCCATGGTGGTTCCATCAAGCTGAGTGTAATAGCTCGAAGCGGGGTGTAGCACGGAAAGTCTGGCAGGCTTTTCCAATTCAAACTCCCAGGGGCGATCAAGCCAGAGCTGGTCACTGCCCATCCGCGGAACAAAAGCCGTCGACTCCCGAACCAGGTTCCTGAGGTCGCTCTCTTCTTCGGCAGCGCCGTCAGCTGGTGAAATTACATTTGACGGCAAAGAATCAGCCTCCACACTTGGGGAGAAATCGGAAGCATCAGACTGTACGCCGCTGTTCATGCCAGCCTGAGTCTTTAGGGTGTAGTCAAGCGTTCTCGGGCGGTATTGTCGCTGCCCAGGAGGCCCGGCAGTCAGAGGACGCGGCGCTCCGGGTCCGCCCAGGAGAGTAGAGAAGCCGTTGCTGGGTTCTTTTGGGCAGAATGGGTCCATATTGCCCGCAGAATGCTGGGAGCTTGTCGAAGCATTTTCGGACTTGTTACCCATATCGGTTCCAAGGAAACTCGATGGATGCACTGGGGTCAACGCTGAATTGGCAGTATGGAGCTCAAAAGAAGGGCTCGCCGACACCGAGGCTGCATCAATGTCGTTGTTGTTGGAGGCAGTGGCATTGACAGCCAAAGACGACTTGACGGAGCGAGCCGAGCGTTCGAGGGCTTTCTGAGCCATCTTCTGGTTCGGGTTCGGGTAGGAAGCAAGGTTCTGCAACGACTTGACGGTCATGTTCCGCAGCGGTTTCATGCTGAGCTCGTCATCCTCGCTATCGCTAAATGGATCCTCGAGGTTTTCCTCTTCGGGGTCTTCAGTGGGAACGGCATATTTGTTGAGCTCTTGCATCGTCATGTTTGTGGAAAGTTTACGAGGTGCTTTGAACAAGGCGGACTCAATCTTTATCGGTTCAGTCTCAGGAACGGGGCTCACAGCTCGATCGTAGTTTTGCTGAAGGGGGCTGTACTGTTGGGACAGCTGTCCGAGAGCTCCTCCATGGAGACCTAGAGTGAGAGTGCCGAGAGTAGCCTTGGGCAGCAGCGATAGCTCGTTGTAGAAGGAGCCCGAAGTCCACCTCAGAGATCGTCCACGGCGGGCTGGAGGCTGCAAGGGTTGGACGGATTTTGGGTTGTAGACGGTCCCGGCAGTGGTGTATGTTGGCCCTTTGGAAGACGCAGAAGTCTCGGGCCGCTGCGCTGAGAGCACAGACGACGTAAGACGTAAGGCCATGGTGCTTTCCTTGAGAATATTCGGGCCGCTACTGGCTGATTAAGAAAGTTCTTCGTCGAGTGGAAATGTGAGGTAAATCTGAGGGAAAGATCAAGTTAGCATATGACTGATATTCTACCAAGTAAATGCATAAGCCAGGGGCAACGAGGGGCTCCAAATAACTGAACACACAGCTGGTGAGAATCACAGTGATGTGCCCGCCCGATTGATCCAGAGACGAGTGAGAAGATGGCAAGTACATTCGGTATCCAGGATTTGTGAGTTTTGACTCGAGCTTAGAGGCGGACCATTGCGACGGTGGTCGACAACTTTGCCTAGTCCGCCGGTGAAACCCAAAGAAGCTTTGAGGTGATTGAGTCCGTGCAAAACAAAACGGGTAGGATGGAGGAGGAGAAACCAAATTTATGCTTTGCAAAATCTCCGTGAGCAAGGCGTTGAGCCTCGTTGCCTGGCCGCAACGAGCCACTGCCTCTTATCACTCGCACCTGCCTTAGCTGTTCGGTCTATTTTCGCTTCGCAAAACTGCAAGAGCGCGATGCGGCAGACCAAAGTTACGGTGGAAGGAGCAAATGGACCTCATGCCGAGGGCTGTCCCATAGAACCTGCAAGCTTCTCAACGCATGAACTCACCGGGTCCAGTGGGAAGTCTATCGATTCAAGAACAGTCCCAATTCGAAATCAATCCAAAAGATTCAAAGTTGGCGTAGATGAGGATAATGGGTCCAAAAGGTGCTTCGGCCAACAGCGCCCTCCGAAACGAATGTACAGACGGCCAAGGAAGGGGCGGGATTGGAGAGAACAGAAAGTGATGAACCCTGAGATCAGATTCAGTGCAGAAGCTTGAGATTCTGGGTCGGGTTTGGCAAAGGAGGAATGATCGAAGAAAACTGATCCGTAGCTCACAAGACTGATGCTGTGCTGTGATTCACTCGCATGAGACCGACAACACAAGCTGCTGAGGGACTCGAGCGATCTTGCGAGGATTCCTGCATCTGGATTTCTTGAAAGGCGGTCGGGAAGAAGATTCGAGGCCTTGAGGTGGGCGTTCGAGGACTCGATTGTGCGGTGAATGGACAGCGACTAAAGGGCCCTCCCGTCACAGGCACCTGGCGGCGGCTGCTGCACAAGCAGAATCATAAATGAGGCTCAGACAATGACCTAGGAGGCACCAAGTGAAGGCAATAGAGAGACATTCCTGGAACCAGCGCGTAGACAATCTCAACTTGATTCACCACTGTATATATCCAATCGACCACTACATTTCGTTTTTATCCCTGCATAAAGTCGCTGCCGCATCAATACCTATTTACAACATCTCGGGTATAAGTGAAGATCTCAAAGTCTTCAGAACCAAAGCTATTGTGAACCTCTTGTCGCGGTTTGGGATGAAAGACCACCCGAATGCGCCGAAACTCCGTTATTTGCACCTTGCCCATATTTCTCAAATAGTAGGGACACCCTCACAAGACCAGCAACATCGGTCCTCAGAGGAATCGTAAAGACGAGGGGTTTGGGGGTCCGAAGGCCTCGAGGTACGGTTGAGAGAGTAGAAAGAAAATGATAGAACTTTCAGGGTTCTGTCAAGCGCTCGTATAAGATTAGAGAGAAAGCGAAGAGAAAAGGATTCCGTCGGGCTCGCGCGATAGTAACGACGAGAAGACTCGGAAAGAAAGAAGGAAAGAGAACGAAAGTGGAGCGTGTGGTCATCGTGAGCAGCGGTGGACGTGAGGTGAATCGTCTCATCAATATAGGAGGTCTTGTCATGTCCTCGATTACTTGATGGAGGGCAACGAATAATTCGAAGCTTTGACAACATAGTTGTACCGGTTATGTCACTTTATAGCCCTCCTGTTGGGTAGGCGCTGCCTGGTATCATACCACCGCCGGCGCCTCTCGGGCCCGGCGGACGAGCGCCGGCGCCTGGTAGTTGGAAATCAGGATTGTCGAGCAACATGTCCTGTCTCTGTTGTTGTGGCCTCCGCTGATGAGGTGGCGGGGCTCGCAGTCCCTGGCCTGGCATGGGTGGCGGAGGTTGCCATCTAGGGTTCACTCCTCGCTGGGATATCGATGTAAACGTTGATTTTTCCGACTCGGCTGGGCTTCGGGCTCCGTCACCAGCGTGCGGATCTTCGTACATGGGTTCGGGCGGATGAGTCTGGATGTGGGGAGGGGGGTGCTCGCCATAGCGTTGCTCTGCATGTGTCGGCAGCTCGGAGGGCGAAGGGTCAGCAAAGCGCGGATCGACATCCTCGTAATAGCTGCTTGAGGGTTTACGTGCGTTGACTGGCGGTGTTCCTCTTCCCTGATACGGTGTGGGCGAGGTACGCGTTTGCATGTGCAATGGTGACGGGATGGCGGAGGGATTGCGGGCCGGGCCGCCTTTCCAGGCTGCTCGCGGCGGTACGTATTGCCTACGGCGGCTGTCAGTATTTTCGGTTCCAAAGGATCACATACAAAACTTACTCGTCAGTGCTATACTTGCTCGTCTCACTCATGTAGGTATCATGGGGCGAGGGTCCAGGAGCTTGACCCTGCTGAAGCCCGACCATGCCGGCAACATCCACATCGCTGTCTCGCAATGGCCCATACTGAGCAAACCCATCAGTATGCTGCTGAGGGCCGCGAGTATCTTGAACCTGCGCGTGCTGCCCAGCCAATGGTGGCGGTGACTCTGCTCGCGCGAGGCTGGCATCGGGATTGTAGGATTCGTAGTTATTCACCGCCGATGACGAGGGGTTAGTGCTAGGATTCGCACTGTAGTCTTCGGCGTAACCATCAGCGTGAGGCGCGTCCTGATGTCTGGCAACGCCGTACGGCCCATGACCCGGCGGAGGGCTGCGACCTCCTCTCATCGCACCGTTAGAACCGGGTCCGGGGCCATAGCCTCCTCGGGGTGGCGGCCCGTATCCTCCTCTTCCCCCTCTCGGCCCGTAGCCACCCCGTCCTGGGGGACCATATCCGCCTCTTCCTGGTGGCGGGCCGTAACCTCCTCGTCCCTGGCCCTGAGGGGCGTAACCTCCTCTGCCGCGCTGAGACCCACCGCGACCCCTGTGGAAAGCCCCGACCATATCTCCGCGCCCCCGGGACTGCGAGCGCTCAAATCCATAGGCGTCTGGGGGTACTTCTGTCGGGTTACCGTAAGGCCCCCGGGAGGGCGATCTGGATGCGTATGGTCCACCAGGCTGCGTTGGGCCGGCGCTCGTCATTGTGGGAGACCTTTGGGTGAGCGGGACTCTGGACTCGCTGACTTGGTCCTCTCTCTGTGATTGTTCGAATGACGCGAAAGCCGCCGTTCCGTTGCTGGAGCTTTGGTTTGTTCCAGTCATTAAGGGGATAGCCGGTTGGCTGGAAATGCCAATGTCTGGCTGCGTCTTTGCTTCCCTGTTATAGAAATTTTCGCCGCTCATCTCGGCATTCTCTTGAATTTCTCGCCTCCGTGCCTTCCTGCTCACCATGGTACGGCGCATGGCACAAGTGACGATGCCGCTGAAGGCGACAATGATTGTAGCAGCCAGCACAATGTACGTTCCCCAGGCCATGTGAGGTAGGAAGAGAAGAATGTCGACAACGAAAGACGCCGCGCACAGAAGACAGGTAAAGACGAGGAGTATAAAGAAGACCAGCAGAAACCTAACGGAGTGCGCAGGGGCCTGAAAGTGCGACGCAACGGCAAGAATAAACATGAGAAGACAGAAGAAGGCTGCGATAGGGTGGAGGATGAGGATGGAGGGAAGCGAGCTGCGTACGCTCGAGGGCATGTCAAAGTCGGATTCCTGATCAGAGGGGCCTGCGAACGAGATTAGACCTGTGCATACTTCGTAGAGAAAAAGTGCCTGACAAACCTAGGTCGTAGCCAATGCCGATAGATGTGCACTTTCCACCCTTACACTTTCCGAAAACGCCAAACGTCGTGTCTTTGAATTGTCCCAGAGGAATGGCCGAGATAATGGGGGCGGAGAGCACAGAGAGCAGCATCAATGCGAAGGCCGCAAAGAGCACCACCGAAAGTGGCGTCGCCGGTCGCACACGCATGCTGGGCGGCGGTGTCGAGACCAACTCCAGAAAGCGGGTGGCCGAGATCGAGGTGTTTGAATTGGTGCGTCTCTCTGTGAGAGTGAGAGGGGCGACAGCTTAGCGAAGCATCAACATTGCTCTTGGCAAGGTGCGGTTCAGTAAAGCGAGGTACGGCGAAGATCGTAGGAGTCGTGAGAGTGAAGGTATATAGAGGCGCGAGAATTGGACGGTGCGTTGGAACGTATTCAATGCGTCGTGTCGAAGCCGATTGGAAAGCGAAGGGGGGATAGAGAGAGTGGTCGTCAAGGCGCGCGTGGGAGCGAGCGATTTCCAAAAAAGAGTAGTGTTGGATTGGTGGATATGTAACGTGCGAATGAGTGACGGTCGGAATAGGGCGACGAATGCGACGATGAAAGGATGCCCTGCGACGTGCGACAACAGAGATGTTGGAGAGAAGGTTCGCAGAAGACCAGCTTCTCTTTGCAGGCGGGAATCGAAGGAGGGCGTGGAGAGTGTGTGCGTGTGTGGCTGCGTGTGGTATGCCCGGCGTGAGCCTGCCGCCTTGGATCCTGGTGAACTTGGAATTGGCTTTTGGCTAAGAAGAGGAGGAAGAGGAAGGGAAGGGGGGGCCTTGAATTCGGGATGGTGGATTGCACAGCCCACAGCAGAAGGTGGAGGGACCCAACGGTGCCTGCGCTAGAGGATTTGGGCGCAGGGATCAGGAACCGGGGCAACCCCTCACTGGCTGGTATTCGAAAGCACCTGGCGCCTTTGGCAACCAGCGGCCAAGCTTCCTGAGAACGCCCCTGTAGGTGTTGAGGATGGATGCGGTTTAGTCCGTAAATAGCAATCTCTTGATCAAGATAAAAAGCGGGGCTGGCATGCAATCCAAGGCAACCTCGCTCTTCTGCTCCTCGTTATCACGGACAGATCCGTCGACCACTAACAAGAACTATTGGTTGAAGCCTTTCTGTTCTCGCTCACGCGTGCAGCCTTCGCATGTTACTGGTCTTGAATGATACGAATGTGCTCCAAGCTTGATCGAAATCAATCGCCGTTCTGGCTTTCACATTCCACAGGCATGAAGCTGACCCGTCAATGCGTGACGCGGGGGCCAAAGAAGCTCTCTCCCGCGTTTCCGATGCGAGCTCTGAGCGGTCCTGCCATTCTTGTCTTCATGTCATCTCCTTTCTGCAGCTAAATTGAGCTGCAGTCCCATGATCGGACACGCGCATTCCGGATCCTGGTCTGGATACCCTCAACTTTCTCCTTTTGCTTACCTCGTCGCAGCTTCTGGTCTGATGTGCGTGCACGTGCAAAGCTCACGTCTGAAGCGATCCACGATACTGAGCGCATCTTCCCCTGATCCGCAACGGTTTCCAGGCCCTGTCGATCCTTCTGTTGCTGACGCCCATTGCGGGACAATGCCAGTGCTGAGACTTGTCAGTATACACTCGTCGATCAGCCTGGCGGCGGCTCGTGTCAGACCAATGTCGTCGCTGGAGACGGTCATGACCAGCGCCTGAGACACGTCGTCATGGAGACTTGTAGTTGCTGCCAGCCTATCAGTCAGCTCTCGTAAAATTCGCTCGCCGTCCGACTACTAAGGTAGATAGTTGTTACATCAAGAAAGTTGACGTCAGTCTGCAATTACGATGAGATCTTGACACTATTCGTGAATACGACGGCACTGGTCGCAATCGGGGTCCACACCACGCGCCGCACGATTGAGTGCGACGTTGAGTCTGTCTTGAAACCAGCTGTCGGTGCGTTTCAAGACGTACGGCTATGCGCTGCACCGAAGATACCGCATTGTCTTCGAATGCGCTCATGCAATTCGTCAAAGAGCGGCGTGATCAACGGGCGTGCGATGAATGCACAACGGCCACGGAACTTGAGCGAGCACACAATCGGAGCAGGATCGACTTCAGTCTGGTTTGTCGCGCTCGTATTCGCCGAGCTGTGTCGGGCTCATACTAGCCCAAATCGAAGTCTTTTCGCTGGGATAATTCAAGGGACGGTTTCGAAGATGATGTTTCGTTGGTTCGATGGCTGGAAGACCAATGATGATTGCCACGACGGGTTTGGCAATTTGCCGTGGTGAAGTCACCTTTCGCACGACCAAGGCAGTCATTTACGCGGTCTTGTGTCAGGATCCAGAAATTTCGTTCATCTCTGACTTGAAAAACTCATGATTTTGTAGGTTTCAACTTTTCAACCCATTATTGCCCGATTCTCGCGATGACGATGCAGCGCAGAGTGATCAAGCTGCGCCAATATGGACGGGCGGAATCAGTACTTATGGGTACCGAGACTCGAACCATCCAGACGCGATAGAGTCCGTACCTCTTTGTCTCGACCGTACGTCCGGTCTTTTCTCCGTTCTGCGCGCCGAAGCGGACCTTCATTGACGTCGGTGACTTGAATTCCGCGGATTTACCTCGCCTTCTGCCTGACTTGCCGCCACCCGACAACCCTTCCTCCTCATTCACCACGCTCGGCTCAACAACATACCAGGTTTTCTCTTCCCCCAAGAAGCCTGAAGCCGTTGCGTTATGTTCCGCCGCAGTGCTCTACGGAGCTTGCGCTCGTCACGAGGCTCATCGACAGCTCGCGTGTCTCCCAATCGCCGTGCCCTGCCACTTACGACCTCACGATGCTACGCGCAATCTTCCGGTAGCCCCTACTCACCACTCCGACCCCCGTCTCCGAGCGAGCTGGGCGCGCCGAAAGCGGCAAAACAGTACAAAAAGGGACGAAAATGGACCAGGAGGCTGGTGAGGCTCGTAGTGGTGGGTGGTACACTCTACATTGTCGATGACCAGTTCTTCTCCGGTGGCGCGATCCGTTCGTTCAGAACCTTTGCGACAGGTTTGACGATCGCTATTGACTACAAGCTGAATTTTCGTCCGAAGCCGTGGACGGGTGGCACCATCCAAGACTTGCATTTCAGAAACGCACAGCGCGTGTTTGATTTGATCAGCGCAAATGGCGGGCTGTACACCAAGATTGGGCAGGCCATCGCCATGCAGAGTGCGATTCTGCCGCCCGCCTTCCAGAAGATGTTTGCCAAAATGTTCGATGACGCGCCGCAGGATGAGTGGAAGGATGTCGAAGCGGTAATCAAGGAGGAATTTGGCAAGAGTGTCGAGGAGGTCTTTGGCGTGAGCTTCACAGGAAAAGAGGGCCTAGGTGTCATGGAGAAGACGGCGAGGGCGACTGCTAGTGTTGCACAGGTACACTGGGCAAGGCTCCTGGATGGGCGAGAGGTGGCTATCAAGGTGCAGAAAAGGGAGATTTCGAAGCAGAGAGCCTGGGACTTGTGGTCTTTCAAGTGAGTTGCACGTTGCCCGTCAGTGGTGGTATATTTACTGACTTGTCGCAGGATCGTAACATCGATCTACTCATACTGGTTTGACCTGCCCTTCTACACCATGGTCCCCTTCATCACCGAGCGACTCAATCTCGAGATGGACTTTGAGCACGAGCTGGAGAACTCCGTAAAGATGCGCGACCTCGTACAATCCGATCCCAAGATGCGCACTCGCGTTTACATCCCCACTGCCTACCCCGAGTTATCTTCCAAGAGAGTCCTCACGACGGAGTGGATAGAGGGAGTTCGACTTTGGGACAAGGAGGCAATGACCAAGCGCTGGGTTGGTGGCTACGGCAAGGGTTCTCCCGGTGCGGATGGCAAGCCCCTCGATCTCGATCTGACCACTGTTCGCCGAGAAATCCGCACACAGCCGACCAAGGCAAAGCTCAAGCCTGAACGTCAAGAGTGGCGGGGTCCCCGTGCCAAGGGCGGTCTCGGTCTCTCTCCCAAGGAGGTCATGACCACCATGGTCGACCTGTTCTCCGAGCAGATCTTTGCTTGGGGCGTCGTTCACTGCGATCCCCACCCCGGCAACATTTTCATCCGTCGCCAGCCCAACGGTCGTCCTCAGCTCGTTCTCATTGACCACGGTCTCTACTCCTACCTTGATCCGGAGTTCCGGCGCCAGTATGCCACTCTTTGGAAGGCCCTTCTCGGTCTGGACAACAAGACGATCCGGTCGATTGCTTCCGACTGGGGCATCAACGCTGCCGAATTCCTCGGCAGCGCCACCCTCCTTCGGCCATACGAGGGACACAAAGATGCAGAGACCAAGGAGCGAGAGGCAAAAATGAGCGACAAGGAACGCAGCTTCCAGATCCACCAGAAGATGATGGACGGCATGCGCGACATGCTGCAAAACGAGGACAAGTGGCCAAAGGAGCTCATCTTCCTCGGTCGCAACATGCGTATCGTGCAAGGTAACAACCAGTACTTTGGCTCCCCCGTCAACCGCATCAAGATCATGGGTCAGTGGGCGAGTCGCAGCCTCTACGAGGATCCCAACCTCCCCATCGGCACGCGCATCAACAACGCGATGAAGCACGTAGTGTTCAGATCCGCGCTCGTGATCACAGACTTGGCGTTCTACTTTTACAAGGTCAAGCAGTGGCTCGGTCTGAGCGGCGGGATGGAGGATGAGATGGAGAGGAGGATGCAAGCGATGATGGGAGAGTATGGGATTGATGTTCAGCAGAATCTGTTTGATGGCTGATTTGAGCGTTCGTGTTTTCTTTTGCGTCGCTTGCGCAACTAGACTACTGTTTGCCGACACTGGAGGACGTGGCCTTTTTTCGCCATATAGTTGCAGAACCTTGTACAAGCAGGCGTTGTTGGATAGAGGAGTACCCCATTTCACTCACTCATGTACTACAGCTGCATTTCCTTAGACACATGAGCATTGTGATTGAATAGACCAAATCTCCAGGTCATGGTCCTCAGGGTAAACATCAACTATGAGAAATAACGCAAGTTGTTACAAGCTTTTCCGAAACATGGCCTACAATCTCGAGAGCACAAACCCTCATATGGATCGTGTTAATGGTTCTAGGGTAGCTCACAATACTGCTTTGACGCGTGAAATCACGACGCGTCTGCGGCTCAGCCCAGGGACACAGCAAGTGCCGCGCTGCTCCAACTTGGCACAGCACGTTTCAAGGCTGTTGCATGTCGTGCTTGTGTATGACCACGACCGTGCCCGCGAAGTCGATCATCAGCGATTGTCTGTGCCCACGGCTGTATGGGAAACTGTTCGAAGCGAGGAGTGAGAGCCATGGCCGGAGCTTGACGGCGTCCACTGACGAATACTGTAGAAAAGTGCCTTTCAGCAGCTAGTCTCTTCATTCTACGCAGGAAGATTGATGTGCATCGTATCTCATGTCACAGACAGATGTCGTGCGGTGTCACAGAGGCAGGCAACCTCTGTCCAGCATGCACAGAGTGTCGGACAAGACGGGTCAATACGTGCAACGAAACCTCGGTCAACTCAACCAACATTTCATTGTATCACGGCATCGATAGCTCAGGGATGTCATGCCAGGTGCATACGTCTCTGCTGAGGGGTTTCTGGCGCAACAGGGCATCTCTTGGGGTCACGGATCAAAGCTCGTGCCCGGGGAGGATCCTTCGTTCCACGCGGTAATTGAAGCACGGATCACGTACAGGATGGTCGCAATTTGGGTAGTCCTCGTCGCGCCGAAAACTGGGATCGCTAGCGCGTCGATAGCATGTGTGTCTCAGCGTCCGTTCCCCAATCGTCATGGCGTCTCGGGTGTGCCGCGTGCGTTTGTTGAAGATCTCGAGGGCGGACAGTGTCTTGTTTGTCCAACCTCTGAGCTCTGAAATTTTGGCGCAGCCGCCGTTGTTATGAAAGTGATTAGTGCTTTCGATCAAACTCGCTCCCACGTGCAGCGAGTCCCACACGTCAGCGTCACTGTCAAGTCGGTTCTCCAGTGGCTTATCGTTAGTTCGACTCTCAAGGCTCCAAATGGGTCCTCTTGGACCCTTGCTTGGGGATGCTAGAGGCACTGTGATGTCGGGCTTGTGCTTGGTATGGCTGATTGGGCCGGCACTTTAATACGACCGGTGGGCATAGGCTATCACGGTCAGGGAACACCAAGACGGCAGGCAGACCATGGTACAGCATCGCCGCGAATGTCTGCAGGATGTAACAGGATCCTGTCCTTATTGGATGAGGGTTATGAGGATGGCCGCCTTAGGCAGCAAAGAAGCAACAGTCAGCCCTGGAGCGATATTTGAGCAGCAGAGCAACAGCGCAGCAGAGCATCTAATAAGCATCAAAGCACACGCCCCTTTTCTGCTGCAGGGACTGGTCCAAGCTGCCGAGCGGCTGGAGAAAAGGTACGCGCCAGTCACAGGAAATGTCGCTAACAATCAAGGTACCGCGACTCCTCGACACGCTAGACCCGGAGGCGAGCGAATGGCTCGGGCTGCAGCTCCACCGCGAATCAGAGATCAGAGACGAGGCGGGTACCTTGAGCTTCCCCAAGCTATGCGCGCTGCTGCAGGTACCGCTTCTTACCCCTGGTCTGGTCTGTCCCCGAATCTCTTCGGCGACAAGACGTTTGGGGAGAGCTGGGAGTGTGTCCAGCAAGCATGGGGCTGCTGCCAATGCTTCGCTTTCCCTCCTGATCTGCCGCTTCCCACCTTTTGACTTTCTGGTCTCTCTCTCACACGAGTCTGTCTATCCTCCCATAGCCGCGACGTTTGGGGGCTTGATTCAATCTGTGGTAGCCGTGTCTGACTGCGCTTGCGCCGTCATCAACTTGACTTCTTTACAATCGTTCATCTTATATTATTCGTCTTCGCTTCTCTTCTCAAACTGAGCTCGGCGCACCTGTCGCTCATCTGCGCAACACCTCCTCCTTTTGCTCCTTCCCCAGAGCGCCTCGATCCTGGTGCCTCCCAGAACGCAATCACTTCACTGTCACACTTTTAAGGCGCACCAATACAAGCCTTTTCGACTATCACCGCTCTGGATCCTTCCCCAAACAACCAGATTGTTTCGAACACTCATCATTGAGTAGCTCGCGGGCATATTCGCCGAACTCGACCGTTGCTCGCCGCCTTACACTTGCACTCGACGTCAAGCGAACACCCTTCTTTCGCCAGTAGTGACAGAGGCGAGAATGAGCCAAAACCTGACTGACAATCCCCCTCGTCGTTCCACATCCATCGGCATGTTACTCAAACGAAGCAAAAGCGGCGATCTTGGGAGAGGGGGCAAGAAGGCCCAAGCCCTTAGAGAGGCTGAGCTCGAGAGACAGCGTCAAGCTGCTTCTATGATCCCTCCCAAGTTGCCCGAGTTTGCTGCCACCAGCGAGAGACTATCAAAGTCCTTCTCGCCCGACTTGCGTCCCGATTCATCGATGGCTGACGCACCGCCGATCCGTACCTCTCAGGAGCCGAACAGGACACACGTCTCGAACGTCCCTATCCCTCCGATCCCCGACAACTTTGACCCATACGCCAGGACTGAGAGCATGGCGCACCGCGGCCGCTACAGCTACGCCAGCAGCGCTGTCAGCACCATCAACAGCCCGCGCCGTGTTCGCAGAAGAAAGGATCCCACTCCTCTCAAGTATGTTGCAATGCCATGCACAATCCTCATCGCCCTCAGAGAAGGCAACGAGTCCAATAAGACCCTCTGACTGACTAAATCCTGTAGTGTTCTCGTAATTGGCAACCGCACTGCTGGCAAGACGTCATTCTTGGAGTTCCTCAAGACTGCTCTGGCCCTGCGCCCGAACAAACGCCCCAAGAAGGACGAAGGCGAGCCTAGACTGCCTGCACCTGCAAATGGCAACTTTATTCCTCATTACCTTGAGACCGAGGTCGATGGAGAGCGCATTGGTCTCACTTTGTGGGATTCTGAAGGACTCGAGAAGAACGTCGTTGATTTGCAACTGAGGGAAATGAACGCCTTCCTCGAGAGCAAGTTTGAGGAGACTTTTGCCGAGGAAATGAAGGTTGTGAGATCGCCTGGCGTCCAGGATACTCACATTCATGCTGCCTTCCTCATCCTAGACCCAGCGCATCTCGACAGAAACATTGCAGCATCTCGCAAAGCCGGTGCTTCCGAGGCCTACCAAAATGGCACTACCAGCCACACACCGGGCGCTCTGGACGACGACGTTGACTTGCAGGTCCTGAAGACTCTCCATGGCAA
This sequence comes from Parasarocladium wereldwijsianum, assembly GCA_036250105.1. Taxonomy (NCBI): domain Eukaryota; kingdom Fungi; phylum Ascomycota; class Sordariomycetes; order Hypocreales; family Sarocladiaceae; genus Parasarocladium; species Parasarocladium wereldwijsianum. The sequence goes on along the minus strand of JAXOUE010000022.1, from coordinate 16,944 downwards.
GACCACCGTAATCCCTGTCATTTCGAAAGCCGACACGATTACCACAAAGCACATGACGGTTTTGAAGAAGGCCGTATGGAACAGCATCAAGAAGGCGAATCTCGACCCTCTCGAGGCTTTGGGCTTGGATGAAGACAGTGACAGTGTCTCCTCAAGTCGCATTGCTGAAGAAGACGAGGACAATCTTTCAGAAAACGGTCGTACCGGATCGCGCAGTTCAGATGACGGCGTCTCGCCTCAAGGCCGGATCTCGAAACCGAGTTCCCCCGGACACAAGCGACTGTCCAGTGCATCGATCCTCCGCCATAAGGCCCAGGAGGAGACAAAAGACGAGGAAGCGCCCTTCTTGCCCCTCTCCATTATCAGCCCTGATCTTTACGAGCCTGAAGTTGTAGGTCGGCAGTTCCCGTGGGGTTTTGCTGACCCCTACAACGAGGGGCACTGTGACTTCCTGCGTCTGAAGGAAGCCGTCTTCACAGAGTGGCGTGCGGAACTGCGCGAGGCTAGTCGTGAGCAATGGTACGAGGGATGGAGGACGAACCGACTCAAGCTGAGAGATGTTTCCCACCACCGACGTTACTGAGCGCTCCCTTCATTTCCGAACCCTTGATGAGAGATTGATCGCGCCATGATTCGGATCGATCAAGTCACTGGCCTGCTCGTATGGGGATGGACGACCTACATTACGTTACTTCTCCTTTCCTCCCCTTCTTCTTCTATGACGACTTTCTACTTGCGTTTACTGCAGCTTTGCAAGCTAGCACCATACCCCCATTGATTTTCTTAAGAGTTTACATTTCATCTTATGCCGCATGGACCCCATTTAGGGCAAATTGTTGTTCAAATGTTGAGCTGGTCGGTTTCCAAAAAATTGTGTCTGCTTGTCAGCATGAATGCGATTCGGGTGGGCACATTGGCGGTTTTGAGTTTTGACAAAATGTATTCGTCGTGTCAAGACCCGCGACATTCCACTTTTAGCATCTGCCGCCGACGAACTAGGTTCTACCATTCACTATTTTATTCTTTTTTATCATTACTGTCACATCTGAAGAGCATGTGTGTGTGATATATCTCCTGCCGCGTCCACATGTGATTATGTCTACTTGGACGTTGAATTCCTTCGTGAATCATGACGACTTCGTGCTTCACCTAAAGAGATATCGTTCGTGTCTGCCTCCACAAACTTGAGCAAAAGACGTATTTGATTAATGCTGGTAACATTGGTAACATTGGTAACATTGAGCTAACAACGCCCGGTTGAGACTGACAAAAAGCAAACGCCGTCATAACACCGCTGCGGTGAAATCATATACGCAAAGCAAAAAACCGCCGACAGCAACTTCTCACAATTTTGAGGCCTTACATAGCCTCTTGGGCCTGCTGAGACCGCCTCTCCTCTTCCTGCACCTGCCTCTCCTCCTCGTGCATCCTAGGCTGCTCCAGATGATGGTGCTGCTGTTGCTGGATATCCAGCTGCTCCCTAACAGCCATGTCATCCCTCAACTGCTGCTCCTGCTCCCTCTCCTGCTCCGCGTCCTGTTGCCTCCTCAGCATCTCCGCTTCATCCACGGGCACGTAAGAGACGTTGATCGGCTCGTTTGCCTCGTTGAGGTCGGCCTCTTTCCTGTACGGGTTCTTGCCGAGGGCGATGAGCCTGTTAATCTCCTTCTTGCCCAGCGCCACGCTGTCAAAGCAAGGAGGCAGTACGGCGTCCGTCATGAGAAAGTCGACCTTCATGTTGCGCGCCTTGTCGCGGTACGCCTGCTGGTTACGCTTGACCTCAAACTTGTCAGAGTCGTGCTCCTGGATGTGGGCCCAGCGGCACTGCCTCTCGTAGATACAGGCGAGGAGGATGTCCTGATCCTTTGTGCTCCAGGGCTTGCGGGACTGCTGGGTGGGGTGCTGGGCGCGCTCGGCGCGCATCTGGTCGGAGATTTGCTTCTTGCGAGTCTTGACGGCGTCGTAGTCGGCGCCCTGAATGGGGGCGCCCTGCGATACGTAGGGGGGAGGGAGGGTTTGGCGGGGCGTGGATATCATGCTGTCTGCAGGATCAGGAGGGGGAGGGTAGGAGGAGGAGGGTCCAGGGGAGGCATGGGCGCCGGCTTCGTCAAGACGTGAGCGCTTGGGTTGGCGCTGCATGGACGCCATGGGCGCTGTCGGACGCTTTGCGAGGTTTCTGACGTCGGGAAACTCATCGCCGGTTGTAATCTGACTCACACGGGCGAGACTCTCAGCGGCGGCTTGCTGTGCCGGATCAGGCATGTTCGTGCGATAGAGTGGTTGGCTGTCATGTTCGTGTTAATATTCGCCAGTGAGAGCTTGGACCAGTAGTCCTCGACTTACGCATAAGAGCTGCCCGCCGGGCGCATCACGGGTTGTGATTCAGCCATGGAGTACATAGACCGGCCGTCGTCGAATTCCTGTGAGGCCATGGCATCACGCCACATGTCGGCTCCGACCTCCGGGCCACCAAGTCGTGGGATATGCGCAGGCCACTCCCTGACCAAGAAAGCCCTCAATTCAGAGAGGAATGACCTGGTATCAAACTCTTTCCTGAGAGCCACTGCAGCACCGTGGGGAGATGGATGATGCTTCACCACATCTGAAATTCTCCCAATCACAGCCTTGACCATGTTAGTCTCAACATTGTGATCATTCCTGCCACCAAGGGAGACAAAGGGTCCGTGTTCCAGGAGGTGGCCGATGCTGCTCTCCTGCACTGACTCTGGGTGAACCGCGCAGAGGACGCGGGCGACAGCGGCCATTACATTAGTTTCAGGACTCTCTGCTGCCAGCGACTCGATCAGGTGTTGCGTGTAGGCTCTGAGTTGCATGTCTGGTGCATAGGTCGTGGTATGGGTGTATGGGAAGGCGACTTTCAGGCTGGAGAAGAACCTGCGGGACTTTTCTGTACCAAAGTCGCTTTCGTCAAGCTGATCTATCAGATCAAGAGCAGACACAGTGTTTGCTTTGCGGAGGATTGCGATCGCGGCACCCTGGCCACCAGTCTGCTCGTCTAGCCTTTGAAGGCGCTTGATGTCAACAAAAGGAGGCATGTGAGAAGACTCATACTCGGCGCGAATGGAGATGAAGGCGTTGCGTCTTCTTCTCAAAATGGCACTCAAATGAGGGTTGGATGTGTCTGGTGACTTTTGCTTTGCGAACAAACGCTCAGCAGCCTGGTGGATGTCGGGCAGTCCATCGGCCAGAATGGCGAGTTTGGTTTCGTCTTCCTCTTCCAGTGCCATGTCCAGCTCAGGTGCCTGCAAAAGCGCCGTAGCAGCGGCTTGCATCTCCATACCTGCATCTGTGGCAGCCTCAATCTCACTCGTGTTGTCAGGCCTCTCAGTCGGGATAATAGGGCTTGTGATATGTGGTGCGCCTCTCCTAACAGCTTGCACATGGTCGCCGTCATTCTCATCAATATCTTGCGGGGCGTCCATGTCGATGTCTGGTTTCTCATCCTCAGGGTCGCGCATTGCGCCTCTGGTAGCGCGCGTCGAGTGTGAACCCATAGGAGCTACGGGTGCAGCTCCCCGACGGCGTCCTCGTCCACGTGTCGCCATCGCAGGTTCGATGAATGTGATGTAGTAACCGTAATCTGAATGACGAACAGAGACGGTGAATTGAACACGCGATGGCAAAGGATGGGAAGGAAAGAAGCGTTGTTTTGGGTCAGAACGCGTCTGGCCTATGAAATGAACCCTAACCCCCCACTTAAGCCTAACCCTAAACAGAACCGACACAACCCTAACCTCTGAAAGTCTAGTGACCCTCGAAACGTGACTCGCTAATTATGACGCGACTTTGATTCACTGACCTGGACTATGGGAACCCCGTCTGCGCGCAACTCTTAGATACCAACCAAACACGTTCGACACACTTACCGCTGGGAGAGGCGAGTTTACTTTGTCTTAAGCGTTTTTCTTTGCCTTGCTGGGTAGATCGGGACCAAATACTCCCAGGAAATAGGCCATTCGGGACACAAACAAGAAGATCTAGGCCAAAGGAATCAGCCATTGCCACAAAAGCAAGGCTCAGCTTTGACTTGACTTGACTTACCGTGAACACAATGTTTCCGTAGGCCATCACGTTCAGGGAGGCTGGTGCCATCAGCCTCTCAGCACCTAGGCCATAGCAGCTCCATCCCACGTGACCGAGATCGCCCAGTGCGAGGGCGACAAGGTAATGCCGGATCACCTTGATTTCGGACGTGCTCGTGAATAGGGCGACAGCGAGGAAGGCGAGCAGTAGGTACGCGTTACCGAGCTGCCAGGAGAGGACGATGCTATTCTCCGTGACTGCGGAGGGCACTGCCTGGGGGACTTGATCCTGGACAAAAGCCACAGGGTCGATGACTGCGACAGCAAACCCAGCCAGGCTTATCAGACCGCCGTCAGTGAGGCGCTCTGCTTTGATCGATGAAAGAAGACTTACAAGGAAATGGGTTCAATGATGGTGAACAAGACTCTAGGGAATGTTGGCAGTTGGGACGCCATTGTGTAACACGGTTGACGATATTTATTATAACGACACGATGAATATTTCAATAAGAAGGCTTAGAGAGACGAATATGAAGCCCAAGTTTCGCACCTCTTTATTTAGATTGCAAAAGCGAAGAAGAGCACCACACTGTCTTACGTGTGATCGAACGGTGATGTCTTCGTCCTTCGCGTCCCCGCTCTTTCCCGACGGATCCCGAGATGATGGATAGGTTTCCCATGGAGTGCTTCAGTATGCAAAGGTACCTCTGCACTAACAGCAGCCCGTCCTCGCATAAACACCAAAGCGCACCAGGCGGACACTGCTCACCTCAACATTTCTTCTCGCGGACGATCAGCGTATGTGTTGAACGAAAACGCTGCATAAAGCCGGCATCAACGTCCGTTTTCTTTAGGCAAACCCACTCATGCCACCTATCATGCCCTGATTGAGCTTCGCTGAGCCCTCGCTCTCAACTTTCCACGCCTTCGGCAGGCTTTGAGCAAATGACTTGGACAGGCCCGCATCAGGCGGGAGGAACGAGATGACTGCGACTATCGAGCCTCATCTAATACACCTCCTCAACGAGTCTACGACGCCCGAGCTATCCTGCTTTGACCTGCCGCCACTGACGTCTTTGGACTTCTCCCGCTCCGTCGAATTGCCGCCGCCCTCGATCGAGACCGAAAACACAATCAGACCAGATGTCACAGGCGCATTGTCGCTCATCAATAGCACAGCTCCGTCACATTTGACAGGCGACGATGGTTCTTTCAGTGCTTTTCGAGATGATGTCGCGCGCAATAGCAAGTCCGCGCTGAAAGCCCACCCTTTGCACATGCTGTTGAGTGAGGCAGATGGCCCGGAGTCGCCGTCAGGTACCCTTGACGGGAGAGTAGAGGATTCAACACTTGTGCCTGACCAAGGCTCGTCGAAGAAGCGGAGTCGTATCCTGAATCCTGGCGACGAAATCCTCCAGCTACCACAACCTATGAAGAAGCAGAGAGCATCAAACCAAACGCGGGTGATGCCGCCAATCATCAATGGCCTCCACGAACCCCCGCCGCATGCCGCTTTGTTTCCTCCAATATCTTCGAGCTCCTTCGAAGAGCATGCTTCTGGTCAGCCAAGCACACTACAAGATATTGAGACGGCTTCAGAGGAGTGCACTGCAGTCCAGGCTAGTAGCGCAAAGACGAAGAAGCGAGCAGCAAAACCGAGGAGTAAGTGGAGCGAGTCAGAAACCAATCATCTTCTTCTGGGCGTCAAGAGATATGGTCTCGGGAAGTGGAAGCGCATACTTGAAGATCCCGAGTTTCATTTCAACGACAGGAATGCCGTAGACTTGAAGGACAGGTTCCGAACATGCTGTCCACATGAGCTTCGGTCGAAACGTAAAGAGGTGGATTCGACTTTTGCGACTAAGGACGATGCGACTTGTAATGGCAAAGGCGCGGACCTTAACAGGATCCTGATTCGCGAGGAGGAGGACAAGCACGAAGAGAACACTGGTACGTTGACCGATATGGGCAGTCAACCGAAAGGAACTCGCTCGCATCGCAGGGAGATGAGGGATCTCGCTCAATTGGGTATCCACGCTCCTTTTCAGCCATCTGATCGACGCTGTCGGCGGCCTTTCACTGATGAGGAGGACAAACAAATACTCGAGGGTGTAGAACTTCACGGAGCTGCATGGAGCAAGATCCAGCGAGATGCTCGCTTCAACTTGAACCTTAGGAAGCCCACCGACTTGCGAGATCGGATTCGCAACGCGTATCCTGACATATTCCAACGCGTTGAGAAGAAGAATCACAGGGCGAAGAAATTGAGCGCGACCCGGGACAGCAACGATATTATGGAGCCGTGTGTGGTGATGTCCATCACAACCGGCCTGGACCAGTCTACCACAATATTGGATGCGAAGTCCAGCAACCTTGTGAACCAACGAGAGCACTTTTCAAAGGGGACGATGCAAGCCGCTGAACAAGTCGAAGGTGCTGTGTTCTCGCACACTCTAGACTTTGGTGAAGCCGCGGGGACATCATCTATGAGCCGAGACATGGAAATATCTCGTTTGTTACTTGATGTTTAGGAAACATTGCGCTTCATTCAGCACATCATCGTATAAGGAGGCTTAATGGCTATTATCAATAAGAATTTTGACGAACCATCAGGCTTATCAGTGATGCGTTTTTGAGTGGCAGTAACGGTTTCTTGTCCCTGAGCGTAGCATGTTGTACGTCAATTCGGGGCGATCGACTATGCGTATCAAAGTGTCCCTGATCTGCTCGCGTTGACAGCAGTTCAGAATCAATTAGATACCCCAGATTTGCATCTTGATTTTGATTTTCCTTCCGCGCATGACGGCCGTCGCCATCTTGATTGAAACTACACTTGAGACGTCAAAGTGATGGGAGCCATCCAAGTATCACGTGACTCCACATACCAAAGTGGGGCACCCTGCCGCTAGGGTTTACACAGATTTTACTTACCCATCAAATTCAACCCACACTTTCTTGCCTGTTCCTCAACTCAGTTCATCACCAATCGCCAACCGACAAAATGGGCAAAGGAGTGTGAGTACAGCCTCCCGAGACTGCCAATCGCACAAGCAAACGATGCAACGATTACATTTGTTTCGCGACAGGCGAATGAATACGCGATGCTGACCAGTTTCACAGCAAGAAGCACCAAAAGCGCCTTTCGGCCCCCAGCCACTGGCTGCTCGACAAGCTCAGCGGCACCTACGCCCCCAAGGCGTCTTCCGGTCCTCACAAGCTCCGCGACTGCATGCCCCTGATCATCTTCATCCGCAACCGCCTGAAGTATGCTCTCAACTACCGCGAGACCAAGAGCATCCTGATGCAGCGCCTGGTCAAGGTTGACGGCAAGGTCCGCACCGACATGACCTTCCCCGCTGGCTTCATGGACGTCATCACGATCGACAAGACCGGCGAGAACTTCCGTCTCGTCTACGACACCAAGGGCCGCTTCACTGTCCACCGTATCCAGGCTGAGGAGGCTGAGTACAAGCTCGGCAAGGTCAAGCGCGTCCAGCTCGGCCGTGGTGGGATCCCATTCTTGGTCACGCACGATGCGAGAACGTGAGTTCTGTCAGACATCATTCAGCCGTTGGATCAAGCTTTGGTCGATCTTTCTCGAAAAAGATTAAAAAAGTCATGAAAGTCAAAAACCACCGACTTGAAACAAGACCTTTGCAAAAAGAATCGATCTGAAAAGAGAGAGAAAGACGGGAGCTTGGATTCCATACGGCTGTATGTTCCCCCGTTCCCCGACTGTTATACTGACGTTGCGCAGCATCCGTTTCCCCGACCCTCTGATCAAGGTCAACGACACCGTCAAGATCGACCTCGCCACTGGCAAGATCACCGACTTCATCAAGTTCGACACTGGCGCCATCGCCATGGTCACTGGTGGTCGTAACATGGGTCGTGTTGGTGTCATCACCCACCGTGAGCGTCACGATGGTGGCTTCAACATCGTCCACATCAAGGACGCCATTGACAACAGCTTCGCCACCCGTGAGAGCAACGTTTTCGTCATCGGCCAGGAGAAGCCCTGGATCTCCCTGCCCAAGGGCAAGGGTGTCAAGCTCACCATCTCTGAGGAGCGTGACCGCCGTCGCGCTTTCGCCATCTCCAACTAAACCCATCAAAATGTGAGGGTTGATGAAGATGGAAAAGACGGAATGGTAGATGATGAAGAAAAAAAAAAGACTTGGCATGAGGTTCAGGAGTTCTCGGGAATTTGACGTTATTGGCACTTGATAGCCAGCCATGTAAGGCTAGGATTAAAGCAATTCTTTCAAGATACCGCCTTCTGACCTTGCACCTACCTTGCGCCTCACCACACGTGACTAGTATTCCCTTGGCTAGGTAGCACCCTCTATTAGCAAACATCGACCTGCTAGTCATACCTCATAAGATGCTGGCGATGAAGAGTGTCCGCGCAGAAAGCTGAGAACATGGTCCCTGGACGCCAGCCATTATTTGAGCGCATCACCCAGTTGACAAGGGCGCCATCTTTACCTATTGGCCGGCGTTCCCTCCTCGTAACCGCGCAAAATGTCTGAAATGCGGCGATGTGGTCCTCTCAATTCTGCGACAGTCCTTTGTTTGTCGTCAGCGTTCTCATTACAACTGTACACCAGTACCAGCGCAACCCAGTTTTCAGAGTCACAATATTTCACTGGTGCGAAGAGAGAAATTCGTCGGAACTTGCCACCTTTCAGATTCGTGATCTCCTCCTCCTTGTTTCAAGGCTGCTGCCCAACCCTGCTCGTGCGACGACCCGAGACCGAAGCACTCGACCGTCGGCAACCGAAGCGACAGAGCGGCGGTTATTGGCCCCCCACGTTGTTGCTTCTTGCATCCTTCTGCATGTTCTTCCACATCCACACACTTGCATCATGATGACTACTTTCTTTCTCGTTTCACTACCTGTGCATGGCAACGTGACCTGATCACGGGGGCACGAGTTCACGCCTTCAGCATTGGAGCTTGTCTCGTAATGGAAGCACCGCACGCGCGCACCTGCAGCATAAGCCGTGTTTATGGTGAAGCATCCGAAGATGTGCTAGTTGCTGACATGGGTAGCCACAGTCGACCAACTTTTGTGAGACTGAGGCGAGATCGTAACATACTCCAACTTTGTTTGTCTATTACGCCCGGAAAATATCACAACAGTGAGATCGCCATGTTGGTAGTATCATATCAGCTGGTGAACGGCGCGGCCATTCAGAACCTGATGAAGCGCAACAGGGATTTGCCAGTATTAGGCTCTTCGTGCGTTCATACACATTACTGAACGACGCAATCATCCACTTTGCTCTTCAGCCCCGACGATCCGGGGTCCTTTTCTCAGTGACGTGCCGGCACCATCACCAGTAGTGCGTCTCAAAGGACCCTCAACGAGAGTACCCGAGTGCCGCATGAGCACATGAGCAAAGACCCACCATCGTGATCTATCCCCCATTTAACATAAAGCCCCCGGGGTGTTGGGCCGACTGTCTGCATCACCGGTGTCGGGGTGCCCTTTTCCGAGACCCTTACGTCTGTTCTTCCCACAAAGCTGCTTTGTAAACACAACTTCGCGCGTGACTTGCCAATATGTCTTCTCGAATAAGCGCGCGAAACCTGCTGAGCCGTAGTCTCAATAAGACTGCCTCCCGGAGGACGTTCTCGGCATCATGCCGTAGATCCGGCCCCGAATCACGGCACGCCGGTAGTCACACGGCAGCGGACTCTACATCAGCGAACCAGTGGTCAAACCGAAGCGTCCTGGCGATTGCTATCGCTGCCGGAGCGACGACTCTGGGGCTTTCTCAATTAGTGCGCCAATCGGGGAGCAAGCGTTCGCATGGTCTACAACAAAATTTTGTGTCGGTCGACCAGGCCGCGGACGTTCTAGCAGCTGGTGACGCTGGCACTGACGAACCTGGATACGCCTCAATGAGCGAAATGAGAGAGGTCAGTCAACGCGTCACCTCTAATATTGAGATTTCAGCAACTAACCAGCGACAAGGCTATTGAATTAATCGTTAAAGAGTTGGGTGCCGAGGACATCGTTTCCACCGACCCCGAGGATCTGTATGCCCACGGATACTCGGCATGGTCAACAGTCAATCCAGACAGGCTGCCCGTCGCTGTGGCATATCCTCGATCAACTGCGCAGGTCTCTACCATCGCCCGCATTTGCTATGCATACCACATTCCCGTGATCCCCTACTCGGGGGGTTCTAGTCTGGAGGGTAATTTCTCCGCCCCCTACGGCGGAATCAGCATCGACTTTGCCTTCATGGACCAGATCATCAAGTTGAACAAAGAGGATATGGATGTGGTGGTTCAGCCGAGCGTCGGGTGGCAGGATCTGAACCAGAAACTGGCAGACATGGGCGCTGGCCTCTTCTTCCCTGTTGACCCTGGTGAGCGTCACTTTGCAGTTATAAGGCTGCGCACTTACTGACAGACCTGGTTCAGGACCGAGTGCCAAGTTTGGCGGCATGATTGGCACGAATTGCTCCGGCACCAACGCGGTAAAATACGGGACAATGAAGGACTGGGTCATCAACCTGACTGTCGTCCTTGCAGACGGTCGCGTCATCAAAACCAAGAGGAGACCTCGGAAGTCGTCTGCTGGATACAACCTGAACAGCTTGTTTGTGGGCTCTGAGGGAACGCTGGGGATTGTTACCGAAGGTATTGACTTGTGATAACGTCCATTATAAAAGTGCCGTGGCTAACTCGAAAACAGCCACGCTCAAGCTCGCGATCGTGCCCGACGAGTACTCTGTTGCTGTGGTCGCGTTTCCTAGCATCAGAGCTGCCGCTTCTGCTGCCGCTGGAGTAATGCAGGCAGGTATCCCGATCGCCGCCATGGAGCTGCTTGATGAAGTGCAAATGCGGGTCATCAACCTCAGCGGCTCTACAAAGCCACGAGTCTGGACGGAGAAGCCAACGTTGTTTTTCAAATTTGCCGGCACCAAGGCGGGCGTCAAGGAGTGTATTGAGCGCGTTCAGGCACTGTCGGCTGAGCAAGGGGGCAGTGACTTTGAATTTGCCAAGGATGCGCAAGAGCAAAAGCTGTTGTGGTCTGCGAGAAAAGAGTCGCTTTGGTCGATGTTAGCCTTGCGAAAAGAGGGTGAAGACGTTTGTGCGTACTCTTCGTCAGATGCTTACCGTGCCGTCAATGTACTGACAACATCGTGCAGGGAGTACGGATGTAGCTGTCCCCTTCAGCCGTCTTGCTGACATTATCGAGATCAGCAAAAAGGAAATGGATGCCCTGGGCCTCTTTGCCAGTATCCTTGGTCACGTGGGCGATGGCAACTTCCATGAAAGCATCATGTACAACAAACGGGATCCCGAAGAGCGCGCCAAGGTTGAGCAGTGTGTCAAGAACATGGTCCGTCGGGCTCTCGAGATGGAGGGTACATGTACTGGTGAGCATGGCATTGGATGGGGCAAGAAGGAGAGCCTCATGGCCGAAGTTGGACCTGAAACGATCGAAGTGATGAAGACGCTGAAGCTGGCGCTCGATCCGCACTGGATCCTGAACCCTGGCAAGATCATGGACGTACCATGGATGGACGATAACGAGAAGCTGAAGAATGAGCACGTCGGCTACGTGCAGCCCAGGTCTCAGGACAATTTTGGGGCAGCGGGAAGCAGTGGCGAGGTCAGAGGCGCGGCATTGAGGGCGGCGGTGCAGCAACCGCGTTAACAATCAATGCGATCTGTGCAATTATGACTGCCACTAGCTAGAGCTCCAGCTGTGCGAGACTTGAGTGCGATCAAATGTGCGTAGCAGACAAAAACAACGGTTAAGGGTTACCAGTGCGCAGTCCAGAGTCCCATTCACGGTAGAATGATAGGGATAGCATAAAGGCATTGTGCTACTTTTGTCCCAATACCAACAGCTTCTGTTCTCGCAGTGCCTGTTCATCCTATCCACTTTCCAGCACTTTCTTTTGGTTCTATCTCGAATCTATATGCACTTGATGCTTCTCATGTTCTGATTTGTTCTCTTTTTTGACTCGCTTTCTTTACTATCGAAGGCACTCTTGCTGCCTCTTTCCAGGCGCACACAAGTTGATCTTATTTGGTGGTTTGTTCAGGCCCGCACGTTTGCTTGCACTACATCACTGCGTAAACCTGATTCTTCTTCTGACACTCATCAAGTGCCTTTCTCAGTTCTCATTTGTGTCTAACATCGATAGTTCCATCTCGCAGCGACTACCTCACCAAGTTTGGAAGCAAGATGAGCGACACGAGCTCCCGCACGCCTCAAGGCCGACAACGTTTCCGGCATGTTCTTCACCAAGACTCTGAAGCCGCTTCTAGTTCCGAGTCTCTACAATCTTCTGCTCGAAATGATCGCCCGCGAGAGCCATACTTTCTGCCCGAGAATTGGCGTCAATGGCCCGAGCTGAACGTCAGGCTCCACGGCATGCCCTTTGACATTTCAGCCGGTATCATCCTCGAGAGCTTCCAAAAGTACGGAAATATCGACTACATTGATATTTATGATCCGAGAAATCACCAAAACACTATGTCAGTCAGAATCAGCTTCAAACCACCGCCGCACACTCCTTTCTGGGTCGATACACCATACAATTTCGATCACCCCGACAAGATCACCCACCCGACGAGCATCCCGATCAGAGTCGTTCCGGACCCAAAGTGTCCTGATGGCTGGTTCAACGCCAACGGCAGCTTCAAGAGATCGTACCCAACATGCACGAGCCTGCAACTACAAGATTTCGGGCTGGGAGCGGCCACAGGGCAGCATGAAATGACTGTGGTCCACCAGCTTTCGTCAATGGGGCCACACGCGCTCAAAGTTGATTTTGACGCGAGGCATAAGAGAATGGAGGTTCTCTTCCCTCTTCAAATTTGCGGCGTTACGCATAGTTTCGGATGGCGTTTGTTCAAGATGGTCCTCCACATTTCAAAAATCCGGCAAATCAGTTTCATCATAGACCAGGCTGGGTGCGACACCTTGGTCGTACGATCATCAGTTCCCCCAGAGTACTCGTGGCAAAGAAAGGATGACGTGGTGATTCCGCACAATGCCCAGCAATGGAGCGAACACGAGTCCTGGTTTCGAGCCACCTCCATCGCTGACAACATGGACTACTTAATGGACCAGCCTCTGTCGGTCTCTGATCAATCGACCAGCGAGGGACACGTTGACATTGGTCGTTGGAGAGCCTTCAGGTTAGTTCTCAAGAAAGATCAGTGCGAAGCTCTATCGCAAATGCTGGAAGCGCTCAAGGACCACAATATCAAGCCCGAGAAGCTCGACAGCTTCGCATTCGAGGATCGTTTCCTGCGGGACAATCGCAAGGCAGACGTATGGAAGTATCTGGACCATCCTCCCGCAATCGCAGGCTACCATATGCACATGTTGCTGTTGAACGACACAATCCATCTGCCGTTTGAGGTCAGATACCAGCTCGAAGTATGTATTTCGCGAGGACTTCTACCAGAACACAATATCAACCGGGAATTCCTCGAAGAATTGGCCAGACTGGATCCAGCAGAGGCACAACAGCGACTAGAGTATTTGGCGGACCAGGAGAAGCCGGTCTTCGACCCATTGAAATTCATTCAGAGTGTCCAGCACGATGATTTGCCTTCAGCTCGATACATGCCTGACTACTGCTATCTTGCTCGCAAAGCAGTCATTACACCCGGAACCATGTATTTGAACACGCCCGCCTTCGAAACCTCAAACAGGGTAATGCGCAAGTACAGCCATGAGATTGACCGCTTCCTCAAGGTACAATTCGTCGAGGAGGGCGAAACGGGCAAGCTCCGGGCTGCCCACAGTCTGAACAACGACGAGGTGTGGAAGCGAGTATGGCGGACTCTCAACCAAGGTATCCAGATCGGGGATCGCAAGTATGAGTTCCTGGCGTTTGGCAACTCAAAGCTGCGGGAGTGCTGCGTCTACTTTTTCAGTCCAACACCGCACCTGACTTGCGATGATATTCGGGCGTGGGCCGGAGATTTCGACCACATCAAGATTGTAGCTAAGTGGGCTGCGCGCCTGGGCCAGTGCTTCTCGACGACTCGAACACTTCGCAGTATTCCGACACCGATAATCAAAGCCATTCCCGATCTCGAGAAAGGAGACGAGTGCTTCTCAGACGGGTGCAGCAAAATTTCCAGGTTTCTCGCGCAGTGCGTACACGCCGAGATGCCGCAGGATGACGGCGGCTTGCCCTCGGCCTTTCAGTTTCGGATGGGAGGCTGCAAAGGAGTGTTGGTCATTAGCGAAGACGCCAAAGCTCAAGAAGTTCACATTCGGCCATCGCAGGAAAAGTTCAAAGCCCAGTTCAACGGTCTCGAGATTATCAGATGCGCGAGATTCGCGACAGCTACACTGAACAAGCAGACCATCACGCTGCTGTCCAGCCTAAGGGTCCCGGATCACGTGTTTCATCGTCTCCTCGAAACCCAGCTTCAGAAGTACCAGGCCTCTGTGACGAGCAATGCTGTGGCAATCGAGCTTCTGACCAAGTTTGTGGATCATAACCGAGCTTCACTGGTCGCTGCGGAGCTGATCCGGAGCGGATTTCGATCGAACAAAGTGCAAGATCCTTTCGTCCTCAATATCCTGAATCTGTGGCGTTCATGGTCTCTGAAACTATTGAAGGAGAAAGCCAGGATCCATGTCGAGCAGAGTGCATTCGTACTCGGCTGCGTGGACGAGACGGGCACGCTCAGGGGCCACTCCAATGCCACTGAAGGATGTCCGGCCAAAGACGTCGAAAAGTTGCCGCAGATATTTCTTCAAGTCACTAACCCCCTCACAAATCGATTACGCGTGATTGAAGGCATCTGCATTGTCGGTCGCAACCCGTCCTTACATCTTGGGGATATCAGGGTGGTGCAAGCCGTCGACAATCCACGGCTGTATCATCTCAAAGACGTGGTCGTCTTCCCTTCGACTGGTGACAAAGCTGTTCCAGGCATGCTATCCGGCGGCGATCTGGACGGTGATGACTTCTTTATCATCTGGGACCCAGATCTCATTCCCCAGGTGTGGAATACACCCCCCATGGACTTTTCCACTGCCAAGCCGAAGGAGCTGGAAAGGGCGGTGAACCAACAAGACTTGAAGAGATTCTTCGTCGATTATATGATGAATGACATGCTGGGGCCGATTGCATTCGCTCATTTGGCGTATGCAGATAGATACGGTCCTGGTTCCGACATTTGTGAGCCTTGGATCGTGCTTTTGTGTCTCGTACATCGTAGAGCTGACAGATGGCAGGTGTCAACTTGGCAAAACTGCACTCGCAAGCAGTTGACTATCCGAAAACAGGGCAGAAAGCGGCGTACGACATCAAGGACTCGCCCAAAGAATGGCCCCATTTCATGGGCAAGCCAGAATCGAAGAGCTACAGATCACGCAAAGTGCTGGGCCGTCTGTACGACAAAGTCACGCAACGAGATGCCACCTTCCGTCCTGATTGGGACCACGCCTTCGATCAGCGTGTTCTCAAACGCTTCAAGCTCGATCCCGATATGCTCAAGAAGGCTCGGCAGATCAAGACCCAGCACGATCGGGCTGTGCACCGCGTCCTCGCGCAACTGAACCTCGGCACGGAATTTGAGCTGTGGAGCGGTTTCGCCATGTCCAAACCAGTCGTCGGCAGCGACTACAAACGCGCAGAGCAAATCGGCGAAGAATCTCGCACCCTTCAACAGCGATTCCGAGAAATCTGCTATGAAGCAGCGGGAGGGACAAAGCCCGAGGTCATCGATCCCTTTGTGGCGGCAATGTACAAAGTGACCGAAGAGGAGGTCAAGATTGCGCTGTTTGAGCACCACCGAGGTGCCACGAATGAGGCTGGTGCGATTATTCCTCCGAGACCTCTTGATGCCAAATCAATGCCGCTTATCACGTTTCCCTGGCTGTTTCCAGAGATTATGGCTCGCATTGCGCAAGGAGATGCTTGGATGGAGAAGAAGCCGTGGTATGCGCCTGGCAAGCGGAAGCCTCTGGCCGCCGAACTCGCGTCTGGTGCGCTGGACAAGAGCGAATCTTTGGTCACGCCGAGCATCGAGTCCAAGGCAACAAGCGACGGTCGTGGGGAATCCATCGCCGGAATGTCATAGGTTCGTCTGCACGACCGACCAGAAACTTACGACCCCGTTGGAATGATTCCATCGAGTTGAACGCATCAGGATTCGAACTCGTGGTAGGGGGCTGGGGTTGTTGATCTTTGAAGGGAAGGTGGTTAGCTTGATACCTTTTACCCGAAATTTTCTGGGCATTTCGTTGAAGTCTCGCGGATTGGGTGTTAATCTCAAAATTCTGGATTTGGTGCAACAGACCTGGAGACCGTAGATCAAGGTGGCATTTCATTCCTCATTTATCGTCGCTGGCCATAATTCATCATCTCATCTCTTTACACACAAATCGGTGCGCAATATCCATTTCTCGCCCGCTGTGACCTCTTTTCCTTCATGCTATGACAAGTCAGCCACGGATTCAAGTTGATGTGAGGCTCATGGACAACCACGACCGTGGAGGTAGCACTGACCAAGAGACAATCGTCACCGTGTTTATGCAGCAAGGCTAGTCCCGTTTCCGGAGCACACGAGATGGCTTCACGTGGCGTCCTGCGATCACGTGTGTAGAAGACCGTCTCCCCGCCCTGGCAACCTTCGGTGGACGAGGTGAGGTAGAGGAGCAGCGTCCATGTTGTACGAGCCGGTGACCCGCCAAGGGTCACACTGTTGGAGTCGTCGTCTGCGGGAGTATCAGCTATCTCTACGTGTGCCAGTCGAAAGGGTTCGCTCTGGGGAAATTCTTACAGTGACAATCAAAGTACTGCCCCTTGGTGTACCTGTAGACACGGATATTGGGGTTCAATCCGACGGGTGTTCCGCCCCTGCTTCATCGTCAGTATCGTCGATCTCGCAG